>PVKU01003004.1:0-197985 GCA_004027475.1 Anoura caudifer | reverse complement strand
AACTCATGAGCAATTGTTTTTCTTGTTACTTCCTTTTTCATTCTCTGATTGTTTTTGTACTTTCATCTGTAAATATTTTACTGCAATCTAAAAAATATGGACTATTTTAAAAAATTATCATACTGAAAACAAGCACCACCTCTTAATGTCATCAGTGTGTTCCAAAAATTATTTTTGTCACAGCCAGGGCAATACTTATCCTTGATGGTAATTAAAAGTACTAATAGTAAAGTTGGTATACATTAGATAAAATTATAAGGTAGCAACTAGGAAATTAGAATACAGTTGTGTTGTAGAAAGTCCAGGCCACTGAGAAACTGTAAGGGGTAAAAACAGGTCAATGAATCCAGATAAAGTCAAGAATAGAAAAAAATAGTAAAATAAAACAAATACATAAAACAGAGAACAGAAAATGTCAAAAGTAAAATGATATACATCAAGGTAAGAAAGGCCCCTCTGAAAATAGGCACTAATGGCCTCTAACTAACACGTGAATATAGTTTTGGTATTTTGTTAACTTTTGGTAATGTAGTCAAATGCTATTTTTATTTTATTTTTAAAATTTAAATCAGGATTACATTATTGTTCATTTAGACCTATTAGATGCCCACATCCATGGAACCATTCATTTTACTCTAAAAACAAAAAGGAAAAATCTTTATTTTTTATTAAAAATCTTTAATTTTAATTAAAAATTATTTTATTATTCCTTAAAATGATGATTTATATTACCTGCCTTTTACAACTATTAATTGGTACAATGAACATTATAAATACATTCCTATATCAATAATTAGCTCCAGAGACAAAGACATCCTTAAACATTTAGCATTATTTCTTGTGGTATTTCTTGCTTTTTAATTCAATATATCAACTATGTATATACCTAAAATTATTTTGGCACAGTAGATTCAAAGATAAGCATAACCAAAACTCATTGTTAAAGAAAATTGTAGTCTAATGAAGAAATGATGGAAAATTTAAAATAAGAAGTCCAAACCTGGCAAGAACCAAAGAGGTGTGCAAACAAAAGACCATGTAAATATTTGAGAGTGTGAGTAACATTCAGATAACAGGACTGACGAATGGGAAGACTTCGGGATGGGTGTTGAAGGATGGGCAACTCATAGACAACTCTAAAGGAAGAGATGGCAAGGAGGGTAACAAATACAGAAAAAAATGGCATTGATTCATTAATTCATTCAACATATATTTATTAAGGAAGGCACTTTGTTTAATGTTGAGGACACAGCTGTAAGAGAAATAAAGCCCCTGGCATTATAATGTTTATAATGTTGCGAAGGAGAGCAAATAGCAAAATGGTAATCAAAAAATAAAGAAATAAACTACAAGATTAGTTCAGCTAAAAATTTAAAGTGATGAAGGAAATAAGCAGGGTGGTGTGATTGATTGGGTGGGTCATGGAAAATCCTTTAGGTGGGATAACGGAGGAAGGGCTCTCTGAAAAGTGTAATTTCAGTTGAGGCCCTGAGGGTAAGAAGTTGCCAGATGAATGGCAATGAGTACAACAGCCAGATAGGAGCCTTGTTCAAAGCAATAGGACAAAGTGCCTGAGGGGAAGAGAGCTGGGGACAGAGCACAAAATGCTTCCACTTTTATTCAAGAAGAAATGGGAGACATTTAAAGGACTTAAGCAGGGCAGGGGGTATCACCATCTAATTTATATAGATACTTAATTTTCATTAAATATTATGTATATTGTTTATTCTGGTATCTGTAAGCAAAATGGAAAAGTCAGGGACTTGCTGGAGAACAGCAAGAAGAGGTAAGATGAAGTCTTAGTGGAAGAAATAACTAAGAAGAAGAAATTAATTAATTTTGAAAGTATATTAGGGTCATATAATAGAAGGCTTTTGAGTATTGGGATGGGAGTATAGATTTAATTTAGGAAAAAAAGAAAGTCTTTGAGGTTTTTGAAGCCTAGGACATGATCACAATGTTACTTTATGAAAACTATTTCATTAACAATGAATCGGATGTTTCAGAGAAACGAGAGGCATGAAGATCATATTGGAAGTCATTGTAGTAGTCTAGTCAACAGGTAATGACATCTTAGATAGGGATTAGAGCAAGAAGAGTGCGAAGAAACAGGGGCATATTGTGGGAGAGAAAAATCTATGGAATTAGGGAAGTCATTCATTGAGGAGAAGGCAAGGGACAACAAGGGATCGAAGAAGAGTAACTATGATTTATGTTGTTTTTTCATCATTCAAAAGACTCAGGGCGAGGAACAGACGTGTGTGTACATTTCTATGTGTGCGTATGTGTGTCTGGGACGCATCTACACCAATGGCTCAGCTGAGACCACAGAAATGGATAGTCTTTGCTAGGAGACAGAAGAGAGAATACCAAATAGAACCATGAGGAAAATTTGTTAAACTTTAGAAAGACAGGAAGAGTAAGAAGTCTGTAAAGAAGATAGGGAAGTATGAGAGAAACAAGAGAAAAAGCTGAGAAATGTATTACAGAAGCCCTCAAATAGAAAAACTCCCCAAAGGATAGGAATGGCCAATAGTATTGAAGTGACAGGGAAAGTTAGGAAAATAAATCGTTTTTGAGTCATTATAGTCATTTTCAAATCATATTTTAAGATGATTCAAGATCCTGGTTTGACGTGGGTATAGATGACTCAAAGCTCTTCTAGGCAGGTTTCGTCAGAAGCTACACACAGATATTAACAAACTGCTATGAAACATTTGGAAATTTCCATGGTATATCAATTGGGTGCATATTAGTTGGCAAAGATAGTTCTTGGCGCATTTCAGGTATTAAAGCATTTTCTCATAATTCAGAGGCTAAGTTTCCAGAGCCTTAGAAGAGTCTGAATGTGGTGTATGTGGGTACGTGAAACAGATTAACTTTTCTCCAAACACTGTCCTATGTGTACTATGTCAAATTTCTACTTTAAATGAGTAGAAAATATCTTTAAGAGTTCTTGGGCAACTTTCAACAACTTTTCTACTTAAAAATTCACATATCAGATGAAAAACTTCTCCTCTTCCATCACTGGAAAGTCTTATGTCCTAGTGGATTTAAAATAAATGGAAAGGTACAGCCTGCTGTTTTTATCCTCCTCACCCTCCCTCACTGTGGAGGGATGGCCTTTCGTTGGGACACCTTCCTTTTCCTTTTTGATATCACTGGTATTGGGGAGACAAGAAGGGATAAGAGAAATGGTATAAAAATATCTTATGTACCATTTTTATATCCTTATATTTAAATGCCCACTAGCAGGACAGGAATAGGAGAGCTAAAGCTTCTTAGAAATGCTGAGTTACTTCTCATCTTCCAGAGAATAAAGAATCATAGATTCTTAGAATGTTGAGATCCAAAGGAAATGTTGAGGTTGTGTGAGGCAACTCTCTTCATTTTGCAGATAAGCATCCTAAAGGTCACGTTGTTTAGGAGAAGATCACACCAGCCGGGTTTCCAGTAGGCTGCCTTTTGCATTGCACTACATAGTTGTTCTGGGAAAAAGGCAGAAAGATTAAAATCACACCATATTTATCAAAAATACATATATTACACTATTTAAATCATGCCATATATATAACTTGATTGTAGCTGTGAATTGCTACATATTTTTTAACTTGCTTGAAAAGCTGTGCTGATATTGCGTGTCATAGACAAATCGTGATGCTTTGTTTATGAGCATTGAAATCAGACTACTTATACAATGCTTACAGAAAGTACTTGCTTCTCCTGCTACAATGTTTAGTGACCCTTGCTGGGGCTCAGAGGGCAATTGAGTCTTCCAGAATCTGGGAAAAGAGGCTTTTCTATGGTATCTGCCAAAAGAGACTCCATTTTATTTAATAAGAAGTTCGCATTAATACAACATTTGGACAAGGTTCAAAGTCAGTTGCAGTAAATCTCGATAACTACTGCTCATTTCAAGATAGGGCTGGGCAGTTTGTTTATTTTAAAGGCTTGCTCCCTGGGTTACTCCCCTGGGAAAGTGACTTTGTTTTCATCTGAGGCCCAAGGGAAGCTGCTTACACTGTGGAATCTTATTCTAGAACGTGCCTGGAAAGACAAAAGTTTACAGCATACGCTCAGCTAGCATCATATCATTCACTTCATTAACACATTTTTTTAAAAAATAAAAGAAGGAAGAATGATAAATTTTAACTCTTTCTTCTCCATCCCACCTCTACCACTAGTTTCAAATCACAGTTGAAAACCACTCAATGTACCTACCTTATTGCATTTTCTTTTACTTCCAGTAGCCCGAGGTGATAGAGGTAACAACCTTGACAAAGTGAAAGCAAACTCAGGTGATTCTATGGACCCAGAGCAGATGTGAAATAATGTGAGAGGTAAACCCACCGCAAACAACATGGACACTTGGAATGGGCAGGGAGCTGCGTTGGATTCACCATGTATACACATGGAAACTGTTATCACTCTGGAACACCGTTCTTCTTCATTTCCCTCCTTTACATACTAACACCTAAGCAAGCCTTTGCAATTCATGCCTTTGGTTAAGGACCGGGCCTCGATCACACACACTTATATACCCCTTGTGTGATAGTGCCTATGCTGTCTTGGTCATTGACACAATTCTCTGCATTAGTTCATTTTTTTACAACAAAATTAGTCACTCTTATTTAAAAGAAATATTAAAAGTAAGTGTGCAAAATTAAATTTCATGATTAAATATACCTAAAAGTAACATGCATAATTTACAATGGAAACCCACATTAGTTGCTTACATGACAATGAAAGAATTTACAAAATAAAAACCTTGATTTCAGGTTGGATTAGTTAATTTTTTCACTTTTTCTTAGATACCTAGCTGAGGAGAGAAAACTGCGGAAAGGAGCTTTGCAGCTAGAAGGAAAACACCATACAGACAATTTTGGACCATCTGGCTTTGCCTCCTTAAAAGGCTTAGTAGGAGGATTACCAAAACATGATGAAAATTGTGCTCTCACCATCCCCAGAAATTCTCGTTTCTGTAGAGTAGGGGAGGGGAAGGAACATACAAGACCAGAAAGAAAAAGGGTTAAGAAAATAGTGAAAACAAAAAACAGACTTAAGTCACTATCTTACCTAGGGCACACCCAAGGCCATTTTACGTACACATTGTAATAGTCACTCCATTTCTGGAGCTCACTTTTCCAATGCTAGTCTCTGCAAATTCAGTCTTGTCTTCCATCTGGGGTCATTTAAAAACCATTTTGATCAGGATACCCATGAAGATGCATTGAGACTGCAACAGCTTGTCTGGAAACATCATGAGAACAGGTTCCATAGTGAAAATCTCAAGATGACTCAACATGGGTGTCAGGTGAAGCAGCCTAAGCTGAAGAACAGCAACCCATGCAAGAGAGACTCTATCAAGGCAGCCGGGCCAGGCTTGCTGCTTCTGCTGGTGCCATTCATAGGGCAGAAGGAAAGCGGGGGACTGGAGAGTGAGCGGCAACCCCACAGAGCTCTATGCCCATATTCAAAGGCTAAACTTCCTAACTATTCTTCAGACACCCCAGATACAACTCGAAATAAATAAACAAATGCCCCAAATTTAAATAAGAAAAAGATTATCTAGTGTGCCATTCTCCTGGAAAATAGTTTGTCTTAGAAAAAAATTCTACCTGGAATAATAACCAGAGGGACAAAATACAAGTACAAGTCTTATTCTCTCATGATCAAAAAGAAAAAGGAAGTGACTTGCCAGACAAAAAGTGCAGCACCTCCTCAACTACATTGGAGTGGGCTGAAAGAGAGGTCACCTTTTCTTTGTAGAACAGATTTTCAAAAGTAAGGGTTATTCTATTTCATGATATACTTTCAAAGCATTCAGTGTTTATTAATGTGAAGGCATTAATGAAAACAGTATGTTATAAAAATAGCTTTTTAGTAAGCTACCCAAATTCCTTCAGGGTCTGGGCAAACTACTTAAAACCCTATGGTTTGCCAACTGGTAGCTGAGATACCAAATAAGTTTGGAAAGGACCTAACCAGGAATCTATCACCATGTTTATATCTACTTAGAAAGTAATAGTAGAAGGCAACAGACTCTGTTTCATAAACTTTGAAAAATAATAGCTCAATAAGAAAAGTTTGCAATTAAGCAATTGTTTAAAAATATATTTTGCAGTTGTAACTTTAACGTAAGAGAGGTTTTCTGGGTAGAACATACAGCTTGACACAGAAGATATTGTCCTGTAAGTGCACTTGTAGTTTATAAAAGTAAAGAGGACAGATGTATGTACTGGGAAGGTGCTATTCTAAGACACTACTACTAATACAGATGTAGTTTCTCCAGAGAGAGACAAAGAGCGGGAAGCTATGAGACTCTCATGGTACTGTATTCAAGTTTTTAAGATTAACATAAAGATAGGAATTTACAAAATAGATAAATTTGGGGTGGTTATTCCCTTTACAAAATATAATCTCATATAATGACATAAGCAAGAAGGCAGACTAGGAAGTTCCAGACCCTCGTTTCTTGGTAAAGATGCTGAATTAACAATATACAAAGTAAAGTAATTCTGCAAGAACTCTAGATACTCGTTGAGAAGCTATAACAATGTAAAAAAGAATGAATTCCTGTAAAAATGGGAAGAAATTCTCATGAGTTTTGCATGTCAGCCCATGCCCCTCCCGCTATGTGGCGTAATGTTAGCGTGATGCAACATGGAGGAATTCCACCATATTGTAACTTCTTCCTCTGGAAAGAAACAAGAAAGTGGAGCATGCACTCAAGGTTCTGGCTTGTGAGGGACTGATTTCTGTCTCCCTTGACTCTAAGCGCTGACTGGACTGGTGGCATAATTTGGAAGCCACTGAAAATGTGCTAGTGCATAAGCACATTACAGCTGCAGGTCCACATGCAGATGCCTAGGGGAGCAAGAGATGAGAAAGTGTTTACAAGATCCTGGTAGCTCTACCCACACTGATTGGTGAAGGTCTTCTCCTGTAGGAAGCCAGTATGCAAAGACTAGGGGAGGTGGTTGTTTTTTCAAACGTCCAAATCTTAGCGAAGGATAAGAGGCATAAAACAAACAGGTAAACTTAGTTCAATCAATGGGGCAAAAGAAAGTTCCAGAAACTGACTCTAAAGAAATGCAGACCTTTGAGTTGCCTGACAAAAAGTGTAAAATAACCGTCAAAACAATGTCCATTGAGTTAAAGGAGAATGTAGACAACAAAAGAAATCAAGAAAATGATGGATGAACAAAATGAGGATGTCACTAAAGATATAGGCACTATTAAAAAGTACCAAACATAAATTCTGAACCTAAAAATTACAACTGAAGCAAAAAATGTACTAGAGATGCAACATCAAAGTTACCAGGAAGAAGAAAGAATCAATGCACTCTACAATAAGTCATCTGAGATCATCAAGTCAAGTGCCCGAATAAAACAAATGAAGAAAAGTGAGGAACAGAGCCTACAGGCCTTACAGACACCATCAAGTGGGCCAACATATGAATTTTGGGAATCCCAGAAGAAAAAGAATGGGGGAAAAGTTTATTTACAGAACTATTGGCCCAAAACTTGATGAATTTGAAGAAAGAAATGGACATGCAAATTTAAAAAGCTTTAAAAAAAAAAAAAACCCAACTCCAGCAGGGATAAACCCAAAGAGAACCCACACTGAGACATGTAATCAAACTGGTAAGTTAAAGATAAAGAGAAAATCTCAAAAGCAGCAAGACACAAGTAACTTCTCAGGTCCATAAGGTTATCTATCAGTGGATTTCTCAACAGAAAACTTGCAAACCAGAGGGAGTGGGATGATATATTCAAAGTGCTGAACAACAACAAAAACTTGTCATACAAGAATATTGTATCCAGAAAAACTGTACTTTTTAAAAAATAAGATTTTTCTCAAAAAAACAAACGCTGAAGGAAATCCTTACCACTGAAACCGCTTGCTCTACAATAAATGCCAAAGGGAGTCCTTCAAGTTGAAACAAAGGATGGTTGACAGCAACATGAAGCCATATGAAATTATGAGGTTCTCTGTACTCACAACTGTAAACCTACTTTTGCCCCACCTTACATATGAAACAAATTATAACAGAATTAAAGGAGAAATAGATAACAGCACAGTAACTGTAAAAGGTTTAAAGGTCTTACTTTCAATAACAGAGAATCAGTAAGGAAATAGAAAAGTTTAAAACACTATAGACCAATTATATGTGTACGTGTGTATATACACACACATATGTATATATGTACTACACAATAGACTACATACATGTATATATATACAGAATATCCTGTAAAACAGCAGCAGTATATACATTCTTCTCAAGTGCCAATGGTCTATTCTTCAGGACAAAGATGTCTCAACAAACTCAAGATTGAAATTGTACAAAGTGTATTTTCTAAAAACAATGGAATAAAACTACAAGCCCAGTAGTAGAAGGAAAACTGGAATTTCTACATTTTTGTGGAAATTAGACAACACATTATTGAACTATCAATAGATCAAAAAAGAAGCCCCAAGGAAATCAGAAATACCTTGAGATAAGTGAAAATGAAAACGCAATATACCAAAACCTATCATATGTAGCAAAAACAGCGCCAAGAGGGACCTCCATAGCTATAAATGTTTACATTAAAAAAAATCTATTGTAAAATCAACAACCTAATTTTATACCTCAGGAAACTGAAAGAAGAAGAATATACTAAACTCAAAGCTAGCAGATGGAAGAAAATAAAGTTACAGCAGAGATAAATGAAATAGGGAATACAAAAACTATGAAACTATCAAAACTTTTTTTGAAAAGAACTACAAAATAGATGTGCATAGATTATATGTGCATAGATTCTATGCAAAAACTATGCAATTTTATACAATGGACTTGAACATTTGCGATTTTGGTATCCATGAGGGTTCATGGAATTAGTTCCCTGAGGATACCAAGGGTTGACTCAACTCATTCAATTCAGAATGATGAGATTAAAATTTTCAGCAATTACTTGGAAATGGATAAATACAACAGCGGATTAGAACTCAGTGGGTAACACAACAAATGGGTATAGCCTCAAGGGAGAAGAAAGAGGAGAAAATCGCTGAATGGAGAGAGTGATCAGAAGAAAAAATCCATAAATCCATAATGAACTAAGAAGAGACAAGTGAAAGGAAACCTAAAAGAAAAGGTATTAGACATGGAGGATAGAGTAAGAGTTTAACAAGTAACAATACTTGTATTTGGAGTCCCAGAGAGAGAGAAAAGAAAAAAGATGGTCAAAAGCAGTATTTGCAAAGATATTGGCTGAGAGCATCTCAAAACCAATAAAACCATAGATTCTGGAGTCCTTTATAAATACAAGCAGGGAGAAATTAGTTAACTTTCTAGGGACAAATTTGTGAAATGTAAATGCACTTTTTGAAATATCTGGAGCATTGAAATAATACCACTTTTCAGGAGTGTTGTAAGGTCATATGTGCTAACATGGACACTATATAAAAATTGTGATCTCAAGTGATTTTAATGATAATTCTAAATTCTCTTAAATAAGAGCTAACTAAGAGCTAATAACTAAGAGCTAAAAATCCTGTATAAGCCTTTATACAGTAATCAGTCTGGAAAATGCTAGGTTAAATGACCCGTATAATTAATAGATTTAACTCATAACAAACACTTGTTATAATATATGAGCTACACTTAATTATTATCCTTCTCAGCCTTCTGAGTTTTTGAATACAATATTTATCAGTCTTGCAAAGTTGCTGCAGTAATTTGGAATTACTGGAGTCAAGCGGGTTTTTTTTTTCTAACATCAAGAAAGGAATGTGGAAGAAAACCAGCAAACCAAATCTTTGACTGAAATATCATGGTCCTTAAGTGGCTATTCTATGGAATTGATGTTTATTTACATTCTAGTGAAGATAAAGATCATAAAATTTCCAGAGTTTGTGTGATTTCCAAGTAAGTTCTTTAAAAAAATTGTATTCTATTTTTAAAACTCACTATTAGATATTTTAAATTCCAGGAAGTTGGAAAAGCAGAAAACGGGAAACTAGCTCACAAACATATTAATGACCCAATAAGAGTTATTTTCACCTACAGATATTGATCAGACTCCACAAAAAAAGAGAAGATTTCAACCAAGTTTGCTATCCTTACATGACCTATCTTGGCTGTTCATCTTTTTTGCCCTCTGCTAAAGTTCAAATCAACACTTTCATGTTAAAATAGAAGGATAATTTACTCAGGGAATTAAAGGAACTGGCTTCTGGAACCAAATGAGCAGGGAGACACTGAAAACCTTTTTTTCTGGGATGTTTTCTTCTAATATCACAAGTGTATGTATTTGGATCGGAGATTCTTCAACCAGTAGAAAATAGCCTACCCATAGTTCCACTGTGATAGCAGCTTCCAGTCTGTACAGTAAATCATTTTCTTTTCATATCAGGTTTTTCAAACAATATTTTCATTTGGGGCCAAGTTGGAATACTATAACCGAGAAAGAATATGACTGTAACTATAGAAAATAAACAATAAATTTGAATTTCAGTCAAAAACTTCTAACTAATTTTTTTTTTTACTAAATATGTATTCAGTGATCAACCAGAGAGAGACAAGGACCAGAGGTAAAGAGATCAACAGATTCAGTGTTAACTTGGAGGAGGTTATACTCCAGAGTGGGCACCCACACAGTCCACAAGCAGAGGATTGTGCAACAACTACTAAGATACACAGTATCTATGTAAGATATTATGGAACCATAAACACAGGTACTTGTAAGTATTCTTGGGGAAATCAGGATGGGCTTCAGAGAGGTATGCTGCAGTTGAGAGAGAGGAAAGAATCACAAGAAAAGGAGCAGGCATTCTTGTCTGCAAGAATAGCTTGTGCAAGTGAATTGCAATATGAAGTATCACAGTGGATCCTAGAAATTACAATATTCAATGTTGTAGAAGCATAAAAAACAACAAGGGAGAAGTAGGAAATGAGATTAAGTCGGCAGGGTCTAGATAATGAAGGAGTTGAGAAGTGATCCAGTAGGCCAGTAGTTTTCAAAAGGAACTTATGGATCTTCAAATACTACTACAGGGTCCAAGTGGAGATCAAGTAGATAGAGCTCCAGATCAGTCTTCTTTGAGTAAACAGACATTATTTTATCTATTTTATATGTTGAGAATTCAGGCAACATTTTATTGAAAATCACTGCTCGGTAGCGAGGAATGTTATTCAAGTTTTCTCAGAAAGTGAATCAATCAGCATATATTTCACAAAATCCATCTCAAATTGTTTCAATACATTTTTCTATTTTTTAAAAAAGATTTCATTTACTTTTTTTAGAGAGAGGGGAGGGGAGAGAGAAAGAGAGGGAGAGAAACATTAATGTGCAGTTGCCTTTCATGCACCACCTACTGGGGACCTGGCCCATAACCCAGGCATGTGCCCTAGATGGGGAATCGAACCCATAACCCTTGGCTTTGCAGGCCAGCACTCAATCCAGTGAGCCACACCAGCCAGGGCTATTTTTCTATTTGAAAGCCACATCATCAATTTTAAAAGACAAGGAAAAATGAAAATAAAGCACAGACAGGAACCCAGAAGATGACTGAGGGCTCCAGCTAAATTCTAATAAACAGTACAGCAGGTCCTTGAAAAATATCACTTCATTATAAGGTTGATGAGATGCCTTAGGAATTTAACCCTTGCTTATATCAATTAGCCTATGTTAAAATGGGTTTCATTTTATTTTTTATTTTTATTTTTTATTGTTGTTCATGTACAGCTGTCCCCATTTTCCCCCATCCCACCCATCCCCACCTCCCACCCTTGTACCTATGCCCATTGGCTTTGTCCATGTGTCCTTTATACATGTTCTCTGACCTCCTTTCCCATATTTTCCCCCATTACCCTCCTTGTCCCCCCTCTGGTAAATGTCAGTTTATTATTTATTCCAATGTCTCTGGTTGTATTTTGCTTGCTTGTTTATTTTGTTGATTAGGTTCCACTTACATCATTTCTGCTTAGAGTGGCAGAACCTCCCAATGATGCTAAGTGAAGACCTGCACTCTATTTTTCTGTGCTTGATCACTTTTAAGTGGTTGGCACTGTATATGTCTGCCTTGCATAACCCCACTCCTCATAAAGTTGCCACGTCTTCTTTGACAGTGACAGATACAAATAACTGTGTCTTGTGAATGAAATATGTCTTTAGATCTAATCATTCTTTTTTTAATTAAATTTTATTTTTTTAACCCTCACCCCAGGACATGCTTGTTGATTTTAGAGAGAGGGGAAGGGAGGGAGAAAGAAAGGGAGAGAAACGCTGATGTGAGACAGAAACATTGATCAGTTGCCTCTCACATGTGCCCAAACAGGGGACCAAACCCACAACCTAGGTACATGCCCCAACCTTAAATCCACTTCAACATATAGGAAGAACAAAGAAGTTATTAGCAACGGATCTCCCTGCCTTTGGACATACGAATCAATACTTCTGAAATACTGAGATTACATAAAACTTATTGGCACGGCTTTTAATAAAAATGAATTCTTGTTTAAACAACAGAAGATATTTATGTGTAGCCCTGGCATTAATCATTAAACTGAATTAATAGGGAGAGAAAGCAATGGCTTATCCTGATATTTCTACACCTCTGTGTGTTAGAACCCAGTTGGCCTGAGAATGACACTTAAAGGGGAGGGGCCTGGGGAGCTGGGGGAAAAGGTGGAGGGATTAAGAAGTACAGATTGGTGGTTACAAAATAGTCATAGGGATGTAAAGAACAGCATAGAAAATAGAGTTAATAATACTGTGATAACTATGTACAAGGGAGGAGCCAAAAATGAAATTTATTTATAAAACATTTATAAATAAACATGTATTTATTCTTACATGTTTGAACTTTAGTCACCTTCAAACTACTCTCCATTTGCTACAATACACCTATCAAGACACTTTTTTCCACTGCTCAAAACAGTTTTTGAACTCATCAATTTTGATACCTCTTAGTGCTTCTGCTGTTTTTTGTTTTACCTCTTCCACATCTGCAAAATATTTCTCTTTGAGGACCTTTTCCACCTGGGGAAACAAAAAATAAAGTTGGCCAGGGCAAGATTGGATGGATAGGGAGGGTGGGACACAGGAGTCATGCCATTGTTAGTCCGAAACTGCTGAACACTCAGCATGATGTGGACAGGTGTGCTCCTAAATCACCCATCATGAAATGGGCAAGCATGTTGAAAGTCTTCAAAAAACAATCAAACAAAAAAACCTCACTGAACTCAAACTCAGCATCTCACAACAACACCAGCTAGTACACTGATCCAGATGGGTTCCTAGGATGCTCACTTAGCAGGAGAGGCCTGGACTACAAGGAGCCCACCCTCCAGACTATGATTCTGGTGTTTGTTTGTTTTTTTAGCTCCTACCTATGGTGCCAGGTGGGCACCACTGAAAATATCAGAGGGAAGACTTTATAAAATATATGATTGTCTAACACCACGCTGTATACCTGAAACTACTACAAAATAATACTGAATGTAAAGTGTCATTAAAAAATAAAATTTAAAACAAGAGAATGATTTTAAAAAACCCTCTAAACTAATTAGAGATTTTCTTACGTGTTTTTTGTTATACGGCATGGTGCCCAGAATGGCTCACACTCGGTTATTTTAAGAAGATGCAACTTTTAAAAAATTGGCATATGAACCTCAAAACTCCTTCTGCTATTATTGGTGAAAATATGAAAAGAAGAATAACTGCACCCCATGGAAGAATGTCTAGACAACAATGTTAGAAGTCATGACTAAAATAATTTATTATTTGCTGAGAGCCAACATTACGCTTAGCGTTAGGCAACACATCCAGAGAATAGGATCCCAGCCATTGGACTCACAACTTAAGCCAGGCACACAAACAACCAAGTCATAAATCACAACAGTTAGGAAAATAGTGTGAATTTCATGACTTTTGGTGTTGATTTACTTTCTGAGCAATAAAAAACATAAGAGATACCAGAAATAATCATCATAAAGATTGCTAATACATGTTATGAATCTAGTCCAGAATTAAAGCAGATTTCTGATATCTAGATATCATGAGAATGCAAATTTTTATCAGCAGCATTGATAAAACATGTTATTGCATGATGTAATGAAAAGCAAATTAGGGGGACCATGCAGTTTGGCAAGAGTCAGGACCACGTGGCTTTGGGGCTCCCTTTGCCACACAGCTTAGAAAGCCAGAAAGCAAAATGTAGCAGCGATGCAGAGCTCTCCGTTAGCACTTTGGAAGAATGCAGGAGAGATGCGGTGGGAAGGAAAGGGGTGAAAGGACTCCTGCTGGTGGGCCATGAGGAGGTGCCACATGGCTTTGGATTAAGAACTAGAGATCCTGGTGGCACAGCTGATGGTGCCGGGAACTGCAGGAGGCCTGCCAGCCAGAGCACGGATTACTGGGAAGAACTGGGGTGGGGGGGCTCTGAGATACTGTACCCCAGACTGAGCAAAGGGGGGAAGGAAGGACTGTGTGCGTTTGTGGGTATTCAAAGGACTTTGGGATCTCAATGAAGACGTTAAGTCATTACTCTTAAGTTTGTACAACTTTTGAATAAATAATTCCTTTTCCTTTTCACCAAAAAAAGAAAAGAAAATTATGCCTGGTGTCCCGTTCTTCTTGACTTCGTGATCCCTGGTCTTGTTTTGTGAATAGGAAGAGTAAGCCAATAAGATGATTTTTTTCTTCTTTCTTTCTTGTTGGGGTAAATTCTATATGCAATCATATGGATACAAATATCACCCTGGCTCAAGAAACCAGAAAACCAAGAACCTCCAATATCTTTTACGTTGTCACCTTGCCAAAGAGTGCAAAAAGTCAGAATGTAGTCAACTCTCAGATTAGAAGCCTGCCCTGGGGTAAAATGCACAAATTTTTGGTCTTTACTGTGGTAGAAATCAGGTGATACGTAGGCTTTGACTAATAGAGAACATCCCTGGGCCTTTGTTTCCTCACCGGTAAAAGGGAGGTAATGCACAGAGCTGTCCTGAGAATTAAATTCATTATCATATGTAAATGCAAAAGACAGGGGCCTCAGTAAACACTTCCTAACAGTGAGTGAGCATTATTATCTTACCCTGCATTTATTTTAAAAATGTAATAATTACCAAGTTTCCACATTGTCCAAGTGTACCATGCTAGAAAAACATAATGATAAAATGAGCTAACATATGACATATTTTAGAATTATCTACAGTGAAACCCCAAGGAAAGGGAAAGCATTTGTTTTGTTTATGATTTTTGAGAAATAAAACTTGAGAATTAGGGGGAACTCCATGAGAGCCCAAATCTTCATTTCAGGGGCATTCAGTGAAAGGGGCATAGTTGTTGAGGGGAAGCAGATGCAGGTTTTGTGGGTCTGGAGGCTTTTATAATTTGAGGTCCTCTTTAATGTAACATGCATATATATACAACATTAAGTACTGTGATTTTGATGGGATCCTGGTACATGTGGATCACAGAAACCTAAGTTTCATTAGCTTCATGGTGGATCTGCCCTGCAGGTGAGATGAGGTGAGAAGGGAGGGTAGAAATGACAAATAAGGGTTATTGTTTTGAAAGTGAGTTGTGGAAACCAATAAATAGAGTATCTCTTTTACCCAGGCACCTGCAAGAACCAAGAAGACCCACCTGTACATCCAGAGAGTGCGACGTGGACACATACACACAGTTCCAGTAGGTCCTGTTCAGATCATCTTCTAAAAGGTGCTGCATCCCCGGTTCCACTCACCAAAGGACCCAGTACAAAGACTGGGGTCAAGTATATATACATAGTCCAAACACACAGAATAATCCCTGCTGAGGCTGTTTAACACTGGAGTTTGTGTGGACTACAATGGGAATTTTTGGAGTGTATTTATTTCATTAAAAAAATACTTACTGCACATTTACTATGTGCCACGCAGTCTTCTAAGCACTTAGGATACAACAGTAACAGAACAGATGAAAAACAAACAAAATATACAGGACAAACAAAACCCTTATGATATTTCCCTTCTCCTCAGAGAAAATAAGCAACACGAATAAGTAAATCTCACAGGATATTCAAAGGTGGTGTGTAGTATGGAATATAAAGTAGGGAAGAGGGAGTGGAAGGGCTAGGAAGCAAAGAGGTGCAACTTTCGAAATCCAGGCCAGGAAAGGCTTCACTGTGAACATGATACTTGAATAAAAGACTTAAAAGAGTAGTGACTTGATGAGGAATGCATGCTGTGATCTGAAAACACTCACTCCAGAAGGAGGGAACAGCAAGTTCAAATTGCCTGGAACAGTGCCTGGTACACAGCAGGGGTTCCGCAACATGTGTTCAGTGAAAAGGAAAAGTTCTTTGGGTTCGAGGTGAGTTTTAGCAAGTGATGTGGGTCGGAGAGCCATTCTTTTCCCTTATGACAATGGGAGCCCTTGGAGAATCACAGAGGAGGAGATGCTTCAGCCATGGAGGTTGTGTGGTTTTGCAGCACCAAGTGCCGCCAAGCCACTCAGATCGCTGTGGCACTTACTTGAATAGAACCCCTAAGCCCTTCGTCCTATTCTGCTCACTCAGCGTGGCTTTGACTTTGTCCTCTTCAGTACTAAAATCTTGGCCTCAGCAATGAACTCCTTTAGCTCCCCCACTCTCAGCAGCTCTGAGAATCCATGAGCTCAGACACTGTGCATTCCTACCAGTCACTTAGATTTGACCTCAGTGACTTTGCAAGGCTGGTTCTACAGGGCCCCCAATGACAGTGCTGCCATTTGATAATGGCCATCAACACTAGCAGTCTACAGCATCGAGATAAACACCGCACTTACTTTCCATAATATCAAGCACAAGTCGTAACACAGACTCTATAGTCAATTAGATGAGTTGAATCAGGAGAATCTGTATTTGACAATAAGAGAACACAGTTCAGAGAAAAATTCAGCAGTTTACTTCACTCATGTTACAATAGGGTCCTAAACCTTTTCTACTTAAATTTGTTGAGTTGCAGTTCATTTTCACTGGCTCACATAAACGCTCAAGTCTGTGAAATTTAGCCGTGCGAACAGCGCCAGGCTAAAAACAGACTGGAAAGAATGTGCTTATGTATACAACTATAACAATCTGAGAGAATGTAATGAACTATGGGTTAGCCTATCACTTCTTCCTGCATCACCCCGTGATCCTTTTGTGCAGCCATTCTGCATTCTTTTGCTTCCCTGGGGCGTACCTCAGCAACTAACACTCTGAGTTTCTAATTTGTGGGCCACTCTGTGTCAGGTCCTAAAGAAGGGGTGCCGCATGGAGTGCCTAGCTTCAAATCACCAATACTCTGGGAATGAAGGTGATATGATCCCTATTTTACAGCTTTGAAATTTTAAGCTCAGATAAGGCAAGTAATCTGTTCAAGGCTGCAAAGCTTTTAAGTGCCTCAACCAATATTAAACCATACACCTATAGGATGCTAGAGCTTGAGATTTTAATTATGTTCTACACATCCCCAAGTGTTAATCCTGATAGCAGAACAAGATCAGATGGGGAGCTGATGACAGTAATAATAAGCAGCTTCCCAAGTTACCTTCCTGGGACAGACATTTTTATTTGTCTCCTTGGCAGTGGAAGCCTGATTTTGTTTGGGGTGGGGATGTACCTAACTAACTAATTGTTCATCCTTTGTTGCAGCTAAAACTAGCTTTATGATACATGGACAACATCATGTAAATCAAATTCTTCTGGGTGGTTCTGGAAAAGGTTGTGCTTTCAACCTTTCCCAGAACGAAACAAGGGATAAGCTTGACTAGAATCTTGCCTCCTCCTTTCTTCACACCCTGAAGGTGGACAAAAGGCTGCTAAAACTTGCAGCTGCCATCTTAAAAACATAAAGGAAAATCTAAAAAACAAACAAACAAACAACTCATGGAGATCTTGGCGATGAAATCAAACTATTGAACCACTCTCCACTAACTACCCTTAGAGATCTTGGCATGAAAAGAAAACACTGTATTTTTGGACTATAAGACGCGCTTCCCCCCATCTTTGGGGGGAAAGGGAGGTGCATCTTATAGTCTGAATGTAGCTTACCTGGCTGGTAAATGTAGTTGACATTTACATTGGTGAAATATTATGTTATTTATGTTATTAAATATTTTACCATATTTTTTGCTTCAAAAACGTTTCTTCCTATTTTCCTCCTCTAAAACCTGGGTGCGTCTTATGGGCTGGTGCATCTTATAGTTCTAAAGAATAAGGTAACTCTTCCTTTCTTCCTCCCTCCCTCCTTTCTTCCTTTCTTTCCTTGCTCCCTTTCTTTCTTTCTTCCCTACTTCTGTTGTTGGCTGGGTGCTATTACTTGTGGACAGACAATGGCGGTGGACACACAGACTGTTAGGTCCCAGCTTTATCCCTGGGTCGGTGCTTCTCAACCAATCTGTCCTTCTGTCCCAAACACTCAGCATCAACCAAAGATTTAACTGTTGCCCCAATTATAGAATCAAGGTGCAGCCAGGTCCTTTGAGTTCAGCTCTTTGCCCACTCCATCTAAACGCAATGTTTTCCTTTCCATCGTTTGTTCTCTGTCTTTTGCTTTCTGTGTACATATCTGTTTCCTCCTCAAAATTTTATATTCCCTTCCATGGTATGGAAATGCTTTCCATATACTAGGAAGTAATAAATACTTGTTAGATCAGTTATAAAAATCAAAGTGTAACTTGAACACTGAGAGATATTTTTAGTGCCTTTTTCTATCTCTTTAATGTTCAACACTGGCTCTCGGGCTGAAGGTCTATTTTTTTAATAGAAAAGCTTATATATGCATTATATCAAATAGTAGTTAGTACTAATAACAGTGGCAGACTAATATTAAAAACTGCAATGATCTCCAGTCCATTGCTATCTTTTTTCAATTCTTATACAACTAACTAAATCAAGGAATATGTTATGATTTTGGCTCTTTGTTTCAATTACAGGAGGCCCCATGCCCTGATGCAATATTTGTCAGGCTAACCAGGGCAGACGACTAAATTCAGTCTACTAAACAGAGATACTCTTTCCCAAAGTTACCGAAGCTGTCATTCTGAAACTGTCCATCTACACCTGTTCCGTGACGTCAACAGAGAAATGAAATCACCTGAGAGTTAAAATGTTCATTGGAGACACGTTATATTACACCTTAAAGCGTGGTATTCAAAGCAGCCCTAGACCAGCAGTGTCAGCACCGCCTGGGAATTTGTGAGAAATTAAGACTCTCACACGTTAGAAATCTGTGTTTTAACAAAACCTCTAGGTGATTGTGATAATGCTAGTTGAGAAACACTGCTTTTTACAAGATTAGCAATGACAGAAGGGAGTAATAAAGTGGCTAGGAAGAATCTGGAAGAAAAAAGAGAGACGAAGTGAAAAACAAGGTAAGCATGAAAAAGAAGGACTGCAGATTGCTGTTATGGGAACCTTTTTACATTCATCACCCATAGCACCTTGACAAAATTTTCTGTAAAATTTATAAAAGATCAGAAAAGATTTTTGTGAATGGCTTTTTGAGAAATTGATGGGTTAAACTTGTGTGTGTTGTACAAGCTGGTGGGGCTGAGTTCTGGGTATAGACTGACATGGGGGAAGATATATTGCACAATCGAACCAAAGGGCCAAGGAAGGCCCCATTGGCATCTGAATTATACACGGAATTTCCCTAAAGTTCTCCCTGATGACATTTGACACAGAATTTAAGTTTTCTGTAAATACTTATTTCCTCTGTATCTTGCATCGTGACACCCCCACATAAGTGCACACCCCACTCTCTACACAAACACACAGACCTTCCTAGATTTAGGGAAGTATCCGTATTGCTTCAGCATTTCTTTAATTGGACACTCTTATCAACTTCAGTCCTTGTTATCTGGTCTTGATGTCATATCCTGGTATTGTTTTTCCCCCTGCTCACCCATCAGATTCCAGGTTCTTCTTGGAAGTGGATTTCCTGTTGTCTTTAGGGAATCTTTGGAGAAAAATACTCTTTAAAGGAAGTTACTGAAATTGTTCTTCAAAAGTCTTGTCATTTATTTGGAACTTTAACCTCTTATTACATGTAATTTTCACTCTTGCATTGATCTGTGATCCTTTCCATCTAACCTGTGAGCTCCTTTGTTTAAGGGGACCCGGTGTTATGCATTTTTGCATTCCCAATGACGAGGCACAGTGCCTGGCGCACAGCATGCCCTCAGTAAATGTCTGATGAGAAAAAGTTCTGGTGTTGTCAGTAGATGTGAACCTTTTCAAGGCCTCAGCCTCTCCCCTTCACGCCTTGCCTTTGTTCCCTGGATTCACACCCTGCCCCTGCACTCCCTTGGACTCTTGACTTCTTGCTGGCATTGGCCGATGGAGCGCCGTGACAGGAGACTAGAGGGAGAGAGGAGGGTGAGGTCAGAGTCTACATTCCCCTGCTGCCCCCTTCCCTGTGGGGGCACCTTGAATTGCTTGTGTCCCTTGACCTAAGGTCACTGCTCTTCTTAAGGTGACCTTCTCCCTGATCTTAGTCCCCATTCTAATAACTTCTCCTTCCCCTCGTTCCTTTGAGATAAAGAGTGGTAATAGTTCTGCTGATCCTAGTAGCTGGGTTGAAAGCACCATCCTTTGTGGTTGCTCTGTACCATGCTCACAACCATAAAAACAGACCCTTTATTAAACCATCCTCACATCATCCTAACCTGAATGTGCCATTTGTTTATCATGGGACCACTGAGTCATATAACTGCCAAATATAAAAATATGGGAAAATGTTACACATCTTTAAACATTCACCAACAACTGAGCTGTTCTCAGTACGTGTTGATTTTGCATAGACATGCTGTTTTAAATATTTGGTAAGTGTAATACTTTACACTGGGGGAGTCGTAAAATGTATTCCCTCCCAGGTCTCCTGAAGAAGCAGAGCAGAGGGGCACTGAGCCAGTCTGTGTCCATCTGAAAAATGTTCCAGCAGAGCCAGGATTTCTGTAAATAACTTCACGAGAGCAAAAGACTTCAGAGAATGCATAAATGTACATGTAAAACACATTCCATCTTGTTTTCACATGCATAACATATTTTTTTCTTGCGAATATGTCCTCTGTGTATTTCGATTTATTTTTTGATTTGTTAAGATACTAGTTACATCCTAAACCACCTTTCCAGCAACAAAACCACTGTGGAACTTTAGTAAATATACTTCAAAATACATGATTTAAAAGCCCATCAGATGGTTCTGAACGGAGCTCAGGGTAGAGTCCCAGTATATACCATAGCGGTATAGGGTTAGCATTACGTAGTTTTACTTGTTTTTTAGTTTCTCTTTGTGGATGTGGTTCCACAATTTGATTTCATAAATGACTCACATTCTTGCCTCTGCAGCCAAGGGAAATGGAGAAGGAGTCGAAGGCCCTTCTTTGTACTGCTCCACTGCAGCCACGAGCGACCTATTTCTCTGCACCTTGCTCTTCTCACTTGTAAAGTGGGGAAATAGAGAAATCAGTGATCTCCAGAGCTGTTTCCAAATCTGTAGGGTTTTTTTTTTAAATCATGGGGTCATTAGAAAAAAAGGAGGCAAACATTTCTTTTCAAAACTCTACCTTAAAGCTACATACTAACTGACTACATCCCCAAACAAATTGAAGCCCTATGTATTTTATTTTCCAACTAGAAAAAATTCAACTATGCCACTCTAAAAATTCTCTGAATTCTTTCTGCTTATAAGTTCTGCTCATTCAGTGTTATTACCACAGTTAATTTAACTTCTGTATGTCTTATTTGGCCTATGATGTCCAGATACAAGGTCTGTATGGAAAAAGTCCAGCCATTGTTAATATAATGAAAATGGTTTGTGGGGCATCAGTGTAACCTGGAGGCCAAGAGGAGTGTAATGGAATGTGCATGTGTGAACACTGACATCACTTACTAGTCGGTGAGGGCAGTAGACACTGTTGAGTGACCATGTGTACTATGTGGCCCTCACATTCAAAATGACTGAGCCAGTAGAGCAATGAATCCACATTGAATGTTCCTTGAAGCTTGAATGTTCTTCTGTGGAAACTATTGGGTTGATTCAGAAGGATGCAGCTATGGGCAACCAATGTGATTGGCAGCTTCATCATGACAACATACACACTCATGCATCACATTTTGTGCAGAGTTTTTTGGCAAAACATCAAATCACCCAGGTGACTCAGCCCCACCCCCTCCAGCCCAGATTTGGTGCCCTGTGAGTTCTGGCTTTTCCCAAAACTAAAATCATCTTTGAAAGGGAAGAGATTTCAAACCATTGATGACTTTCAGGGAAATACAGTGGGGCAGCTGATGGCAATTAGGAGAACTGCGTGAGATCCCAAGGTACCTACTTTGAAGGGGACTGAGGTATCATTGTCCTACATACAGTGTTTCTTGGGTCTTGTATCTTCTTCAGTAAATATCTCTGTTTTTCATGTGACATGGCTGGATACCTTCTAGACAGGCCTGGTATATCCCTTGCAATTTCATGGTCAAAGTGCTTCAACAAGTCACTCCCTACTGCTTCCCTTCTTTTGTAATTTAAATCTACAGAAGACCTTCGTCAGGAGCCCTTCAACTTCAGTCCTCTGGAACAACTTTACATTTCTTGTTTTGAACTGTTGTGCTAAATACACATCCAAAAACATACCCAAGATGAGCCCTTTTATTGTATGCACTGTTTCCTCTCTAAAGGCTCCTTAGCTAGAATTAACTCCTCAATGTCACCTTCAGTAACAACCTCAGCAACTTCTCCCTCACCCTATTCATTCAAGAAACATTTGCCGAGTACCTTTTCAGTGGTAGTACTCTGTCCATTACCCACAAATGCTTTATTTATTGTACCGTCACACGTGAATATTAAATCTTGTCTATTGCATCACCATTAATTACTCAAATGGATAAATACCTGTTTGTGCTTGCTTGCATCAGAATAAACGCATTCCATAAGGAACCACATCTGCTCACTTCAGTGCAGTCATGCACCATCTGTCAGAGTCACCCTGCTTGCTCCTTGAAGGCACTTCAGGCTTTCAACACCCTCCTGGCACAGGCCCAGACACTAGTGAACGCTGTGATATGTTGCTCAGATCCTCTTGTGAAGATGAAGGTCTTTTTACCCCTGCTACCTACAGACAGATTCTAGGGTCAGCCTCCTTCAAACAGTGCCTCAACTGAAGAGAGTCATTTTGTCCAAGTTAAGTTCTCTGTAAGGATGGCCTATAGCCAAAGACTGTTGGCATAAAATGAGAAAGCCCCATCTCTCTCATCTCAGCTTAAGGTGGCTGTGATGTGTCCTAGGGAACTTCCCATAGGGCTGGCTGAGGTTTCTGCTGAAACTGCCTTAAAGCTTAAATTTTTCCTCCACCCAGTCTTGCTTTCTTACTTTCTCTTCACAAGCATTGATCCTAACAACACTTAAAATCTTCCTGAATGCTACTTTTCATCTTAGAGTTTGTTTCTCAGGGACCCCAGTTCACAACATACTGAATGGATTTGAAAAACTTCCCACCATTAGAAGAGTAGGCATGGAGAGGGAGAGCTCATCTACAGCGGACAAGTTCCTTTGGCTTTTTGAAAAAAGAAATGGGATGCAGAGACCATATGCTAAATAACTGAGCAAACTGGTCAGCAAGGTGCCTGTACTTTTCTAGCCATGGTCCATTCTGTAAGGCCTAAATTTAGTGAGGAGGAATAAATGTTTATTGAGTAATTATTAAGTCTTATGCATTTTACCCACACTACTCCATTCAGTCTTTACAGGTGTTCCCAAAAGACTAACATGGGCAAAGAGTTAAGGTAATCTGTCAAATAACACACCATTAATAAATTAGTTAAAAACCATAGGAATTGGAATAGTGCAAAGGATAAATGGATGTAAGTTTTTAGCTCTTAAAAAAAAGAGGCAAAAATTTAACTTGTATTTCTCCTTTCTGCGTGACTCGAAAAAAATCATCAATTTCTGATGATGGCAATACATAAATCTACTGAGAATATATTAGTATTGGTATATATCAAGTAATTTTGTGAAATACAAGGTTTTGGTAATTCAAGGAAAAAAGTAAGAGAAGACATTAAATCATTCTTTTCCCCAGATCAACATAACACTTCTCAGGCTCATGTTGTCAAAGACCATCTCCCAAATAAGATATTTAAATGCCTGTGAGGGCCTGTCGAATTTATGGCCCAGAGAAATGTGGTAAGTATTAGAGAACTATACCAAGAGACTACTTAATTGGGTTTCTGTTAGCTGATCTGAAAATTTCTGGGCCTTTTATAAGGCTTGAGAATTTCAAAGTGAATTTATGCATGTTGAGAATAGCCAGAAAAATCAAAGTGAAAGAGACCTTTGGAGTGAAGGTCTCTTTCTCATGCGGAAAATTTATTAGCTTTGTGTGAAATAACAGCATGCTTTTAAGGACACGTTTGGAGGGCCTCCTCCATCCATAAAGCAGTGGATTTCCTGCGAGTATTGCAGCATGTTGCCATTGGCTCCTCACCCCTGGAAGGCTGCTGTTGGCGTTCCGCAGAACGGGCTCTCCGCGATCACTCTTGAGCGAAGATCACAGTCAGCAAATTGTACTGAGGGACAATAGGTCACTGGCGCAAGAAAAAAAAATACCATTTCCCTAAATAGGTCTTTAGATAGTGGCGTTCATGTCTTAAATAACTTTTAGCCCTTCTGGAAGAACACATGTTGTCAATTTTTTTCAACTTCCTGCCAGGCTTTTTATCAGAGGAAACTAAATACCCTTCCTTGCAATCTTTATGTCCTGAGTAAACAAGGTGTCAGAAAATTTGTCAAAAATCATGAAATACAAATTTTTCTAATATTAAGCATTTTTTTATTTTTTCACATATTGCTTTTAATTCTTCTAATAGTAATACTGACTTTGTAAGTGGCCCTGATTAAAGAGGTTCTAAATGATGAATAGTGATAGTGACCATTTATTAAGCACATAATAACCATGACTATGGGCTGGTTACTAATTCATGCAACTGTACATGAATTATTCACCAGCCCTCAAAGGGGATTCAGAGAGGTTAAGTAAAGAACAAAACAACTAAAACTCTGTCCCACTCCTGACTCCACATTGTGATTTTAACCATTGAACAGAGAGTGAAGCTGAAAGACCAGTGATGACTTCTTTCCTTTCTCCCTTCTTTAGAAATACCATTTACAATCCTGTTGTAGGGCGCGAGAAGAGTTTCCTACAGTCATTTTTTTTCTTTTTTAAGTATATTTTATTGATTATGCTATTACACTTGTCCCGTTTTTTTCTCCCCTTTATCTCCCTCTGCCCTGCATGCCACCCTGCTTCCCCCACAAAGCATTCTGCCCACTTAGTTTATGTCCTTGGGTTGCACATATAAGTGCTTTGGCTTCTCCATTTCCCATACTATTCTTAACCTCCCCCTGTCTATTATGTACCTACCAATTATGGTTCTTATTCTTTGTACCTTTTTACCTATTCTCCCTACTCTCTGCTGATAACCCTCCATGTGATCCTCATTTCTGTGATCTGTTCCTGTTCTAGTTGTTTGCTTAGTTTTTTGTTTTGTTTTGTTTGTTTTTTAGGTTCAGTTGTTGATAGCTGTGAGCTTGTTGTCATTTTACTGTTCATATTTTTTATCTTCTTTTTCCTAGATAAGTCCCTTTATCATTTCATATAATAAGGGCTTGGTGATGATGAACTCCTTTAACTTGATGTTATCTGGGAAGCACTTTATCTGCCCTTGCATTCTAAATGATAGCTTTGCTGGATACAGTGATTGTGGATGTAGGTCCTTGCTTTTCATGACTTTGAATGTTTCTTTCCAGCCTCTTCTTGCTTGTAAGGTTTCTTTTGAAAAATCTGCTGATTGTCTTACAGGAACTCCTTTGCAAGTAACAGTCTCTTTTTCTCTTGCTGCTTTTAAGATTCTCTTCTTATCTTTGATCTTGGGTAATTTAATTACGATGTGTCTTGGTGTGTTCCTCCTTGGGTTCAACTTCTTTGGGACTCTCTGAGTTTCCAGGACTTGCATGTTTATTTCCTGTGTCGGATTGGGGAAGTTTTCCTTCAATATTTTTTTCAAATAAGTGTTCAATTTCCTGCTCTTCCTCTTCTCCTTCTGGTACCCTTACGATTCAGATGTTAAAACATTTAAAGTTTTCCCAAAGTTTCCTAAGCCTTTCCTCATTGTTTTAAATTCTTGTTCCGGTTGACTGTTTCTTTCTTTCTTTTGTTCCAAATCTTTTATTTGAATCTCAGTTTCCTTCCCTTCACTATTGGTTCCCTGTGTATTTTTCTTTATTTCACTTTGAACAGCCTTCACTTCTTCCTCTATTTTGCATCCATACTCAATCATTTCTGTGAGCATTCTGATTACCAGTGTTTTGAGCTCTGCATCTGATAGGTTGGCTATCTCCTCATCACTTAGTTCTTTTCCTGGAGTTCTGATCTGTTCTTCCATTTGAGCCATATTTCTTTGTTTCAGCATACCTGTTACATTGTAAGGGTTGAAGCCTTAAGTATTAGCTATGGCAGGGCAACCCCTTTTGCTGCGCTGTGGTGCTGTGTGTGGGACAGGGGTCAGAGAGGGAACAATGCCACTTGCTTGGCTCTCACCCACTTTCAGTCAATTCCCCTGCTACCCACCAGTGAATTGAGTTCTTTGAGGTACTGCCTTGGTGCTGATTCCCTGGGTGGGTGGGCTTGTGTACATTCTAGGACCCCAGGGCCCCCTCCAGCAGACAGTTTTGTTGGGAACCACCCTGCCTGGTTTCAGAAGCTATAACCCTCCCATGGCTAAGGTTGAGTGAGTGACCTTCAGACCAAAAGCCACTAAGGAGACAAGGCTTATCTCCCTGGCAGGAGCACTGCTTCTGCTTCTTTTACTTCATTCATAACTGGCCCCAATGCTTGATCGGTTAGCCAATGATGGGTAAGATTCCCCAAGGGGGGAATGACCTAAGACAGGCACAATTACATGGAGGCCCCAAGAAAGGACTTGAGGGTCTACAGCAAAAGGCGGTGATGGGCCCTGACTCCTCGTGTATCCTGACATAGCCTGAGTCCTCATTCTGTCTATAAGGAGCCTCATAATCTCTTGGCTGCCTTGCTTACCCTGCCTGACTTAAGCCTGAGACAATGCCTTAAGCCTGAAACAATGCTGGTGGTGGGTACCTCCCTGTGCTGGAAAGGGCGGGTTCCCTAGGGCAATCAGGCCTAAGAAAGAATATGTAAAATCCTGTGAAACTGGCTTTGTTTAGAATGTTCTCAATTAAATAAGGGTCCAAGCAAGAAGTAAGTTTGCTCCTCAAAGTTTTATTGCTCTTTAGCTATCTGACCCTGACTCAAAATAGGCCTTCAGACATCTTCTTACATTATCTATTGTTTGATCCTTACTGCCTGACCATGATTAATAAGTCTGTATTCCTATGCAAAAACAACCCAATAAAAGCCTATTGAGGAATAGGCTCTTGGCCCTTCTCCTTTGAGAGATTGGCCACCTTTCCTCCCCAAGCAGATAATGTCTTGGTAGACTTATTCTCATCCCTGGCAGCTGGGAAGACCCTGTGGGTGGAGCCCCCCCATCACAGTTTTGTGAGACTGGCAGTTTCTCTTGCTGCTGCAACCCCCACAAGTTTTTACAGCCACAGATTTTGAGGCTTTAGCTTCCCACACTGGAACCCTGGATTGTGTGGTCTGTCCCCTTGGTTGCTCCCCAGTTGTTCCTTCTGGCTTATCTGCACACCAATGTGGGATCACCAGGTACACCAGCTGCCGCCTTGCCATGCATCCTCTCACCCTAGCTGCCCATCTCCACCCCTCCTACCAGTCTGGATGAACCTTTCTTCTTTAACTCCTTGATTGCAGGACTTCCATGCAGTCTGATTTTCTGGCAGTTCTGGGTTTGTTGTTTGTTTGTTTGTTTGTTTTTAAATTTTTATCCTTCTTTTGACTGTGCAAGGAAGGGAAGCATATCTATCTATTCCTCCATCTTGGCTGGAAGCAAGGTTTTTTTTTAAACAGCCATAGTTTATCATTCCATGACTCCGAGTGAAGAATAATGAAACTAATTTCAGCCTAGCAAAGTTCTTACATGCACCATGTCTTGTGATCTTATTTGGTAGAAAGGTAGATACATATATACATACATATGTATTCAATATTACAAATTATATATAACAACTTATACACACATACATGAAAAGTACACAAAAAGTTCTATAACAAAGGAATATTGCATAAACATTTAGGAAAAAGGTACAAAAGTGTTTTCAACAGAGGAATCTCTATTTATTAAAGGACCTCTGCCAAGGACATTCATATTCTTGTCCGTGCTGCAAGGTACATGTTTTTATTCCATTTACAAGTGAGGAGACTAAGGATGAAGTCAAGTGTTTGGTCCAAGGTCACATGAATATTAAAGCTAATCACCTAAACTAAAGCTCCTCCTCAAATTCTCAAATTGCCAACACTCTTATCATAATAATCTCACATTTTCAGCTGATGTCTAACAGCTATTTCTGTTATGGTTCTCTATGTTGTTTTCCTGCTCCCCATTTACTTAGAGATATTTTCAGAATCAACTGCCTTTCAGTCAAGATGAACTTGTCCTACTTTAATTCTCATCAAGTGATATCATATAGGGTCACCTCTATTGCACTGATTGCCAAACTTTGCTGACATTGAAATTACCTAGGAATCTGGAAAGACATGTTCATGTTGCATTTCTGTCCCAAACATTCTCATTCAATTGTTATGGGCTATGATCAGAGAATCCAGGGGTTTTAAAGCTCCTGTGGAATTCCAATGTGCAACAATATTTGGGATTTTATGAATTTTGTGAAATTTTTGGTCTTCTCTGGGCTGAATCAAAAACCTCTGAGGTCATGCCACTGGACTGTACTACTTACTACCCCTTTTACTGCAGTCACCTGTGGACCTGCGGGATGCTCCCCTGATTCCTTCAAGATATTAGCAATGGTCACTTCGAAAGTATCACTGCCATAATTCCTGGTAGTTTCCATATCCAGGAAGATAATCCTTTGAATATCTTGTCTTCAAATTTTTGCCTCCTTCCTTGAATTGTGGTTGACCTTTATACTGCCTAAGTCACCTCTGTTAAAATAATAACCCCCATAAGTTTTACCAATAGTTGCAGTATTATTCAAGCTCAATTTCAAGTACACCTTTCCAAACACCACATCCTATCTTTGAAGATCATTTATTTTTGTCCTTGACTCTAACAATTATTCAAACTTATTTGGACCTGTCTTTGAATCTTCAATTTCTCTACAACCTCTTCACTGTCCCTTACCCACCTCATAGTCTCACCTTGTTCTTATCCACCTTAGCTTCTAGAATTCATCAGTATCATTATTCCCATACACACATTATCTCCCATTTTCCCCTCCACAATAGTCCTCTGGAAAAACTCCAAATTTGGCTAAACACCCTTAACCTCAAGTATACCTTTGGTGCTGCCAGTCAGTTCTACTCATTTCCCTAATTCATTTGCTCAGCCATTTCCTTAGCCCCTCACTCTGAGATGGTGACCTAGATTCTTATTCTGCTGAAAAACATGTATCAGATTTCAAGAAAACATCCACATGGGTCTAACCACAAAACCTAGCACATCATCTTTTTTGTGAGCACACATACTTGAATTTCCCTCCTGTTGTGTGGATGAACCTTACATGCTCTTAGGTATGACCACCTCTTTTCCTTACACTCTAAATTCTACTCCTCTCATGTACTTGAGGACCTCATTTAGTAATGTTCCTCTTTTTTAGAGATCAGTAGCATCACATGCTGTAATAGTTCCTACTTAAAAAAAAATTCTCCCTTGACTCCATATCTCCTTCTAGTATCTGCCTCGCTTCTGATTGACTTTACTGAAAAACCTATCACAAGAATTCCTTATTCTCACTCTCTCCATTTGCTCCACAGCTACATTACGTATTTCCCTGAATATCCCATTTTTCTCTTGAATCCACTCTAATTGGGCTATTGTCCTTACACTGAAATAGCTTTTTACATTACCCCAAATGACCTCCACATTTCCAAATCTGGCGATCTTAATCTTCCTCTTGAGCTCAGCAGCAACATTTGAGGCAATGCATCACTCCTGTCATTTTCAATCAGCTGTTCTACTTGTGTTCTAGGACAACACAATCTTTTGGTCTCCTTCTTACCTTGCCAGTGGCATCTTTTCAGTCTCTTTATTGGTTCTTCCTCACCATCTAACACATGAAATTTGGAATCCTTGAATTTCTACACTTTTTTCTTTCTACACTTACTCCCAAGTCACCCCAACCAATTTCATGCTTTGTAATCTCTATGTCAAAATGATTCCCAATGTTTTGTCCTCAGCCTAGGCTACTTCCACGAACTCATCTCAGATACCTAGCTGTCTATGCAATGGAATTACTTCGATACTAAGAGCCATCTCAAAATCTGTGTATTCAAAAACAAACTCTTACCAGCTGTGGGTGTCTCCCGTGAGGCCCACCTTGTTGCATCTGGACCAATGAGGGGATGGATGAGCCAGAAGAAACTGATGAAGAGAAGAAAGATGAGGCAAAGATGCAAGTAAAGTGTGTTGAAACTGATTAGAAGCCTTAGTGTAAGATATCAGTTAACTGTCTGTCACCTGCTGCTCTAAGAATTGCTTCCAATGTCTTCACCTAGGATTTTTTATTTCTCTTAAAAAAAATTCTCTACCCTTGGATTTGTTAAACTAAAAATAAGAGCTATGAAAAATAGAAATAAATAAATATTGATAACTCTTGACTTCAACACAACCTGCTATTCTTTTAGTGCACCCCATCTCAGAAAATTACATCTTATTTTTTTTATTTGCTTGGAACAAAAACCTTATAATCATTCTTGGCTGTCTTTTTTTCTTACACATCACATTGGTCCATCAGCAAACCCTGCTGGTTACTCTTTAAAAATACATTTTAAATCCACTACTTTTTACTTCCCCTACCAGGATACCCCTGGTCTAAGCCACCACCATCACCGGGACTGTCACAATTTAGCTTCTCAGTAAGTTTACTGCTTTCTTCAGTGGCCTAGAGTTTTCGAAATACAGTTTTTCCCTCCTTGGTTAAATTCATTCCTAGGTACCTTATTTTTGTTGTTGTTGTAGTAGTAAATGGAATTGTTTTCTTGGTTTCTCTTTCTGGTAGCTCAAGATTGGTATATAAAAATGCCCTAGGGCACTGTTGGTGGGAATGCAGTCTGGTGCAGCCACTGTGGAAAACAATATGGAGTATCGTTAATAAATTAAAAATAGAACTCCCTTTTGACTCAGCAATTACACTTCTGGGAATATACTCCAAGGATCCCAAAACACCAATACAAAAAAAAATATATGCACTGCTATGTTTATAGCAGCGTTATTTATAATAGCCAAGATTTGGAAGCAGCCTAAATGCCCATCAGTAGATGAGTGGATAAAAAAGCTGTGGTACATTTACACAATGGAATATTACGCAGCAGTTAAAAGAAGACTCTCGTAAATTTTGCAAGAGCATGGATAGACCTGGAGAAAATTATGCTAAGTGAATTAAGCCAGTCAATGAAAGAAAAATACTACATGCTCTCACTTATATGTGGATCTAATGAACACAATAAACTAAAAAGCAAAATAGTAACAGAGGCCTAGATACTTAAAACAGACTGACAGCTGCTGGAAAGGGTGGAGACAAAAGATGGTGGAGGGATTAACCAAAGAACATTCATGCATGACCCACAGACACGGACAACAATATGGGGACTGGCTTGGGGAGGGGAGAAGGTGAGGCTGGGAGGAGGTGGGGAAAGAGAGAAAAACTGAGGGCAACTGTAACAGCATAAACAATAAAAATAATATTAAAAAATAAAAATAAAAATAAATGAGCTTATAGTTGCCCCCTCTATTCCCTTCTAATTTACTCTCCACCTACAGCTGGACGTTTCCTTTTAAAATATAAGACTCCTCAGCTCTGTACCTCCCAGTACCTATGTCTCACTTAGATTAAAAGCAAAGTCACTATATAATTGACAAGGCCTTCCGTTATCTGCTCTTTGCTATCTCTGACCACTTCACCCCTCTAACCACTTTCCCCCTTGCTCAGTACACTAAGCCTCACTGGCCTCCTTGCTCTTCCTCAAACAGGACAAGCATACTCCCACTTCATTTGCACTTCTTGTTCTCTTTGTCTGGATTCTTTTCTCTCAAATCTGCGGGGCTGTCTTCTTTACTTTCTTCAGATCTACTCAGATATTTCCTTCTCAGAAACCACTTCCTTGACTATTCTGTATGAAAATATAGAGGGCCTTTTTTTTAAAGTCATTTACTGCCACCCATTGTATCAAATGTCAACCAATTTCTCAGTAAAAGGTCACATAGTAAATATTTTTTAGCCTTTAGGAGCCAGAGGTCTCAATCTCTGTCACACTACTTAACTCTGCCATTGTAGTGCAAAAGCGGCAACAGATAATAGGCAAGGGAATGGGTATGAATGTGTTCTAATAAAGCTATAAAGCTATATTTACGCAAATACCCAGGGGCCAAATTTGGTCTGTGAACCACAGTTTGTCACTACCTGCCTTGTGTGGTACCTGTTTCTTTCCTAAACCTGCCCTCTAGAATGTGAACTCCCTGTTGGCAAAATTTTCTAATAGTAAATGGACAATTAACATTTTAAAATAAATATTCAATGTTGCATAATTCTCTCTCTCTCTTTTTTTTTTAGCTGTTTCACTTCTTCCTATGATATTCTGCCATGGGTTGATCGGTACCAAGTGACAATATTTTCATCCTTAAGAGGTCATTCTGAATGTTTGGCTAGAAATTCCAGCAGTTTCTACTATGGAAATGCATTGTTGAAAAAGAGGGAAAGGAACAGTTAGTGGTCATTGGTTATTTTCTTTATAAAAATATAAAATCAATTCTTTACAAAGTTTACATGTTTTGTGGTTAATCAAATCATTATTCTTTGGCATCTTTGAATTGCATTTTCTTTGTTTTTCCCTCATGGCTAGTAACAGTTACACATTTTTATTTAAAACTGCATTTTGATTGACCTAAATGTTTTTAATTTTTTTTTATTTTTCAATTACAGTTGACATACAATATTATACTAGTTTCAGATATACAATGTAGTGATTAGACATTTATATAACTTACAAAGTGATTACCTCAATATATTCAGTGCCCATCTGATACCATACCTAGTTATTAAAATATTATTGACTATATTCCTTATGCTATACTTTACATCTTCATAACTATAACTATCAATTTGTACTTTTTAATCCCTTCCCCTTTTTCACTCAGTTCCTTCAATGCCCTTCCCATCTGGCAATCATCTAAATGTTCTCTGTATCTATGAATTGGTTTCTGCTTTCTTTGTTTGTTTTGTTTTTAGATTGTACATATAAGTGAAATCATATAGCATTTGCGTCTCTGTCTGACTTATTTCACTCAGCACAATACCCTCCAGGTTCATCCATGTTGTTGCAGATGGCAAGATTTCATTCTTTTTTATGGCTGAGTCATATTTTGTTGTATATATGCACACCCCTTCTTCTTTATCCACTCATTTATTGGTGGCCATGAAGGTTGCTTCCGTATCTTTGCTATTGTAAATATGCCTCACTGAACATATGAATGTGTATGTCTCTTCACATTAGTGTTTTGGGTTTCTTTGGATAAATACCCAGAAGTGGAATTGTTGGGTCCTTCTTTGTCTCCTGTTATAAACTTTTTTCAAGTCTATTCTGTCTGGTATAAACATTGCTAGCTCAGTTTTTCTTTCTTTCATTTCCATTCTCATTAAATGTTTTTCCAGCCCTTTGCTTTCAGTCTGTGTGTGCCTTGCAATCTGAAGTGAGTCTCTTGTAGCCAACACATGAAAGGGTCTTGTTTTCTTATCCATTCAGCCACCCTATGTCTTTCAATTGGAGCATTTAATCCATTTATATTTAAAATAATTGCTGATAGGTATGTAATTATTACCATTTTATTATTTATATTTTTAAACATTTTTTCCTTCTTAAAGAAGTCCCTTTAACATTTCTTGCAATATTGGTTTGGTGGTGATATACTCCTTTCACTTTTTCTTGTCTGGGATGCATAACACTTTCTTCAAAAACGAAAACTGAATTGAGTCTGAATCAACTTTGAAATAACCTAGTCTATACTTATTGTTTTAAAATAAAGTAATATTAAAATTAAGTACTCAGAACAACAATCCATTTTTCTGAGGGAAGTTTTTCACCCTCTAACAGAAAGTGGTCATTATTTCTAGTTTCACAAACCATAGAAAGTGCACATATGTTCAAGCTCTCAAATACACATCAGGACTGGAAATTACATGGGTGTTTATATAGAGGTTTCCAGTGGGATATTGCTCTAAATACCATTAGAATCCCACTGCCATGGAACTCTAAAGCTGTTAGCTCAAAAACAGAGGAGAAATATATGGTTCTCCACAATCCATTCTACCGCCGTGTTTCTACGGTCATTGATGGTGGTGTTGCTTCCAAAGATGTGTTCAAATTAAAACATCAGGGTCTATAATTTACTTGGGTTAAATTTTATACTAGCATAAAAATTTTCAATTTAAGCTCATCCTAGAATAAAACAAAATGTTTTCTAAACTGAAGTTATTTGATCTCATCTATGAGTTCCTAAATTATGTGTTAAATGCACCATCTTGGTGTTCCTGATAGAAGCTGTCAAGATTCTTCATTTTCCTAATTGTCATAAGCAATGCAGGAAACTTTCAAAGACTATGATGAGTTCCTAAAACATAAAATGCTTCTGCAAGTCAACACCTTACAACCCTCGCAGCCACCATCAGTTAGATATTTTTTATTTCTTACTACATTATTATTCTGATAAAAACATAAAATACTAAGAAAAATTCTCCATCTTAATAATAGGCAGTCTTTGCTTTAAAATTGTTGATAAAGAACCAAATAAATAAATACATACATACATACATAGAATTATCCAAACCAATTTAATTTCTTCCTCATCTCAAGATGCTGGCTCCCATGGACAGGTTTGGGAAGGAAAGCTACTCTCCTTGTACTTATCATGATGTAAAAATTCTCTATCTAGTCTTGGAATTATCACCTTGTACTTTTCTAAAAACAAAAGTGCACACAGTTTACAATATGTATTTCTAAAAGAAAATAAACACATTTCATTCAGATGTTTCTGAAACTGAACACGGACACTGTCATCTGAGAAGCAGAATTTATGGGAAAACAAGAGAAAAGATGGTTCTGGGATCATTCAAATCCCAAAGGAAGAGAGAAACACATCTCACTTAGCAAGAATTCCCACCAGAAACAAGGACACATGCATTTGAGACAACGAAAACCTGAATGGAACCCAAAAACAATAGACAGATAAGGTTTAAATGAGTGAAAACTATTTTTTGTTGTTTATGATTATAGAGTTACAACTAGCTTTAAAGGCAGTTTTCCCATGATAAAATTTTAAAACTCATTCAAATATGAAAGTTGTTTAAGATATTTACTTCAATATTTTAATAAACATTGGCTTAATAGGAACCCAAAACATCTTGAGATTAAAATAATTGGTTGATATTTTTTATGAGAAATAACTCATATTGGTATTCCAAGGAAAAGCAGATATGTAAAGTAAGAGCTCTGAGAGCTACTTTGGGAAATCTCTGTGAGTGACCACCAGTTGGACGCCCTACGTTTTGTGCCATTGGACTAGGTATAGCCCTGCAGTTAGTTATCTTCCAGGAAGGGAGGAACATCAGTATGACTTGAAAAAAAGAATGTATTGTTTATTATAAAGAGTTATTTCAGATATAAAGATATCTGAAATAATCCTAAAGTTTAGTTCAATTCTATGTGATTCCCAGATTTTTTTTAAAGTTTGCCAATATTCTAAACTTTTGTGAAATCAAATGGGCAAGAAGAACTAATAAATTTTATAAAGAACAAAATAGTAACATGAGGATTCTTACTAGAATGTTAAAATTTGTTATAAAGTTATAATAATCAAAACTAGAACAAGAGTAAACAGATAAATGGAAGATAATAGGAAGTCTTCAAATACACAGTTATGTAAGAAATTGGTGTGTGATACATGTGTGATCAGCAAGAAAATTTATGCTCAGCAGAAAATGCTCAGTAACTAAGAAAATGTATAATAAATAGACAAGACCTCAATAAATGGTTCTGGGAAATTTATCAATTTACTTGAAAGAAAAAAACAAGTAATTCCTAGTTAATTATAACGTTATACATTAACAAGTCAAAGCCAAAAAAAGTAAAGTTAGGAGAAAAAGTAAATAAATATTGTCAATGCTTTATATAGAAAAACTCATGAAGAAAAAATTTTAAATTTGATTATTTGAAGTTACTACTAAGAAATGCCATTGTCAAAATTAAAAGGTAAATGTTAAAATGGAAAAAAAATATTTACAGCATGTATGGAGTTAGATGATATTCTTAATGTATCATGAGTTCTTACAAATGTGAGAGCAACACGTCACACACCAAATAAAGCTGGGGAAGAATCACAAATAGGCAGTTCACAAAAGAAAGAATTTAAATGTCCTTTAAACATAGGAAATTGATAATCTCCTTAATAAACAAAGAACGTAATTAAAAATAATATGAAAACCTTTGCCTATAATTTTTTTTTTTAAATGTATGTATATTTGCCCTGGCTGGTGTGGCTCAGTGGACTGAGTGCTGGCCTGTGACAAAGGGTCACCGGTTCCATTCCTAGCCAGGGCACATGCCTGGGTTCAGGGCCAGGTCCCCAGTAGGGGGTGTGTGAAAGGCAACCACACATTGATGTTTCTCTTCCTCATTTTCTCCCTCCCCTCCCTTCTCTCTAAAAATAAATAAATAAAATCTTTAAAAAAACCATATGTTATACAATGATAATGCCTAAAGCTACAAAAACAAAGTGAAAGAGCACTGTAACAGGTTGTGGGAATTATAAACTGGTAAATTTTTCTGGAAGGAAGAAATACAGATTTTTATCAAAACATTTTAAAAAATAAAACTGAAACTGAAACAACTTAAGTGTCCAATAGGTAAATGAGTAAATAAATGATGGTTAGCAAGATTGTGGATTTGCGTAATATTCTCAACAGAAAACTCATAATGGGTTACTAAAAAGCAAGTATCAAAGAAATATATATTGGGATGCCAGTTTGTTCACACACACAGTTTCACAGAAAAAAAGACAAATACATTACTTGCAATTTATCACTTCTGATTTGTGTTATTATCTTGCCATTGCCCAAAATATCCAAAAGAGGCAGGTATTGTTGTTGGTTTTAGAAATTATTATTTAAAGTAACATGTTTGCAGCCACCAAGCATATATCTGGACTTCAGTAGAATTATATGAGATAGTCCCCCTGTCCTCAAGGAGCTTAGAGTTTCACTCCGTACAAGCTTACACATAAGAGAGAATCCATATGCATATGACAGGTTATGTTCAAAATCAAAATAGAGAGTAATTTGTATTTTGAGATTCAGAGGCTTGTGACTTACAGTAGTAGCTAAGGAAGGGTGTCAGGGCTGGGTCTTGGAGGAAGATAAGAGTTTGTCTAATGAGAAAAGATAAGTGAGAAAGACCTGGGAAGGCACAGTCAGGGTTGGACATGGCATAACCAACAGACAATGAGGACAAACCCCTGACAATATATAAAGTTATAAGATGTATGGAAAACCAACATAACAAAAAGAGCATTTGAAAACTTTCATTTTCTTACAGAGGTTAGAAATAAGAGCTTGTTTCTTTGAGAAAGAGGCAAAAATCATCTTAAAAACGGACAAAAATGAATCATTTAAATGTACGAGCACTGTAAAATTTTTTCACAAGGCACCAAGTTTGACATTGTGAGTACATCTAAATTCCTTAGAGATAAATGGAACTATTTACTACAAAAAAGGGGCTGTGCCGAGCAGGACTTGTATATGTGCTATGCAGGAAAGACAGAACTTTCCCATGACCTAGGGAGACTGCAAAATGACCACAGATGGTTTATACCAGAAAAGCTGGAGAAATTATATAAAGTCTTGTGAAAAATCTTAGCTTAGAAAAAAAAATAAGAGGAAGCAAATAAATAAGAGGTCACTAGCAACCTCCAAATTAAAGGTAGTCTTTCTGAATCAGCCTAGCTGAGATTCTATTAACACATGACTTTCTAAATGGCCAAGATCTGGAGAGAAGATGAGAATCAAAGTGAGTTCCCAACCCTGAGTTTTATTATCTCATTGTTATGCACCAGAGGGATTTATGGGAGCCTCTCCCATAAACGTTTTGAGTGTACGAAATAAATGACTTGTTCTCACTGCACCTTTTCATAAGGAAGCAATGCAATGCTCCAGAGAAGTACTGAGTAAATGGTTGGTGACCAGAACACTAGCTGTACTGATAAGTATCTTAGGGAAATGGCATCTCCTAGTTAACCTCACAGAGTTTTCACTTTTATTATCTTGCAACAAGAACACAGTGAAAGCAGAACAACACAACCAGTCCTAAGAAGGCTGAGAGGACCGCTGTTCAGAAGCACTATTCAGAGTGTTCTAACACAGGAGATTCCAGCTAAATCCATAAAAGTCTAATTAGGATGCAATACCCTATAGACCACTGGGTGAAATCCTATTGGTCCCTGGGGTCATAGAGTACTATATTGTACCTCAAAACCACCTGGTCTGCCCCCTTCACTTTACAGCTGTACCTAACATTGATTGAATGCAGTCTAACTTCAGGCTTGAGGCAAACAGTACTTTATTTATAAATGGATAAGGTAAATAATATTTGAAGTAAATGATATTGTTATGAGATACATAATATTTTACAGACAAAAAACTGAGGTGTAAGAGAATGTAAGGCACTTGTTAAAGAGGACACAGCTAAGTGGCAGCTGGAGGGAGGGCCACCCGTTCCAGCGCCATGCTCGCGAGCACTTTGCTGCAACAGGAAGGAACTGGGGTCCAGCCTCCACCAAGAATGGTTAAGTGATTTCCCTGTGAGGGCTGGGAAAGATCTACCTAATATCATAAAAATAAAAAATAATGAATTGCCCATTAGAAAGATAGTGTAGAAATTGAAACACAATTAATAACTTAAGGGGAAAAACACATTTAACATGATTTTAAAGTTTCACAGAGATATTTTGAATATTGAAGATGCAATCTCAAGATATCACTATTTGTTACTTTTCTGATGAATGATGGTATGGAAGCATCAACACAATTTTATCCCTCACCATCAGTGAAAAAACAATGAATGATAGCTTCATGCAGAGGGACACCTTACAGGTAGTGATTAAGGGGGATACTCTGGAGTTAGCAGAGCTGAGTTGAATCCTGGTCCTAAGACTTCCTGGCTGTGCCATGTTGTCTTACTCATCGCTGTATCCTGGATGTCTAGTAAAAGGTCTGACACATAATAAGCTGGTAATAAAAGTTTATTGAATTTTTAGCATTCAATTCATTTTTCCAGAAAATGGAGACTTAGACTTGGTGCCTCTCTCTCTCTCCTTTCTCTTTCTCTCACACACACACAAATCAAGACTTTTTTAAAGGATAGTGCAGCATAACATTTCTGCTCTTTTCTTTCTCTTTTTTTGGTCATGTTTAAGAATAGCTGCTTCTCCTAAGACAGTGACATTTGTAGAATAACATTAAAATTATGTTATGACTACTTTAACCACAAATTCAATTGGCACACATAAGAAATTCATACAACCATACCTCTATATTGCAGGTTTGTTTCCAGATGATGGTAGTAAAAGTGAGTATTGCAATGAAAGGAGTCGTAATCTTTTTGCTGGTGAAGGGTCTTGCCTTCAATTTGCGAAGAACTCGGTACTTGCAAAGCACAATAAAACAAGGTATGCCTCCATTTCAAAGTCTAAAATAGTCAGTTTGTCTCTTTTGGTTACATTAAATAAAATATTTCTCTCCAGTTTGTGCTCCATTAACCTGTCTGATTAGAGTGTCTTTGGCTAGCATTTATTTTTTGAAAGAAGCTGAGAAACTCTTTGTACGGTATCTCAGATGACCTAAGAAACATAAGGTCCTTCAGCCAGGCAATAATGTCTGCTCTTCTGAGCGCTAGCAGCATTTAATCAAAATTACAAATTATACAAAAAACTAAAAATGTATTTCAAAACACCCAAAACCACCAAAATGAATACCTAGTATAAAGCCCTGAATAATATGGAAGACAGGAAATGGGGAACACAGTAGAAAATTCTATTTAGTGAAACATGCCTTACCCTTAAGACTTCTGATTGCCCACTTTAAATTTGTATTTTCTTTTGATGGTAAGCCCAGCTATAATTAAACCATTCAATTCCCCTCAAACAATGCAGATTAAAAGCCTTTGGTTAACACCCTAGCTTTATTACTAGCTAGCTGGAAGTTTTAGCCCAAATAATCTGAGCTTCCTCACCCTTCCTTTGCTCATGTTTAACTGAGATAGTTGGAATAGATTATGCTAAAGGCATTTTTAGATCTAAAACACTATGAATTATCAGGTTAATGACAAAAGTGAGATCTAGAAGATGAGCCGCGTTACAAATACTCATTTAATATATTAATTCATGTGTTCAGTAGTCATTGAACCAAGCACTTTTCTAACACTTCACATGTGTAAATGCCTTTAATCCTTCCAACATCCTCATGAGATAAGCACTCTTATTATACTGATTTTATAACAAGAAAACAAAAGTACAGTCATCACAAATGTAGCGGTCAAGCAATGCAGCTGGTAATCAGACACAGGCCACCTGGCTCAGACCCACATGTTGAAGACTCTGAGATTCTGCTAGTGTGAAATTACAAACATTTGTCCTCATCTAGAGGGGGAAAGACCCCACCCCTGACCACAGCAGCACTTGGTATTGATGACTCCAGGAGAGAAAAGCATTTTGAGGGTTAAAGATGACTTTCCCCACCCCCAGAGAACTAGGTACATATCCCTAGCTCCTTCCAAATTCTAAATATTTCTTTAGTTTTTATTGCTTAGTCTTATTGCTGGGATTTAAATATAATGCTGATATACCAATATTTTTGTTCTTCGTGTTGAGACAAGTAGAAATACATGCTGCACAATTACCTCAATCCCATAAAGATACCATGAGCAGACTTATTGAAAGGTATGGATATTGTTTTTTAAATATAATTTCTATTTGTTCTGACAAGACTGTCATAAAATATGGAATAAGTGGGAAAAAATTGTGCAAGTGGAAACTTTGTTATGCCTGCAAGCGTTGTGCAAATGTGCGTGTGTGTAGGTGTGACTTACTAGAAATAGTGGAAGTCAGCAAAAGTATGGCTTATTATCAACAGTTCCTAAAAAAAAGATTAGTAAGATTTTAGGTATCTATGCATTTTGGTAAACTTGTATGTACTTACTAAGGCAGGTTCTTAAGATCTAATTCATATTAAGTCAAAAAGTGATATTCATAGCATCTTTATGTGTAATAGCTAATAACTGGAAACAACTCAAATATGCATCAACAGTTGAATGGATAAATAAATTGTGGTAAATACATACAATTAAATACTACTCAGCCATAAAATGGAATGATTGTTACACAACATAATATAGATAAATCTGAAAATAATTATGCTGAGTGAAACAAGCCAAACTGACAAGAATACAACTGTATGACCCCATTTATAAAATGGCCTAGAAAGTACAAACTAATTCATAATAGCAGAAAGCAGATTGCCCTGGCTGGGTAGCTTGGTTGGTTATAACATCATCCCAATACACCAGGATTGCAGATGCAATCCCCAGTTGTCAGGGTGCCTATAAGAAGCCACCAAAGAATCTCTCTCTCTCCTTCTCTCTCTCTCAAATAAATAAAAATAAAAAAAGAATGCAGATCAGGGTTTGCCTAGAAATAGAAGAGTTTGGGATGTGACTGGAGGGCTGAATTACAAAAAGGCATAGGGAGTTTAAGAGGATGATTAATATGTTCGTTACCCTGATTTTGTTATGGTTTCCCTTGTGTGCACATGTCAAAATTTATCAAACTGCACTCTGTATTAGATTTCTATTGCTGCATGGCAAATTATTACAAACCTAGTGGCTTAAAACAACACAAATTTAATAGCTAACCGTTCCCATGGATCCAGAGACCAAGCACAGATGAACTGGGTAAGGATCTCACCAGGCTGAAGTCAAGGTGGCAGTGAGGGCTGTGATCTCATCTGCTACTCCAGGTCTTAACCCCAGTGTCTCGTGGTTGTGGGACAAAGATCCTTATTATCTTGCTGTTGTCAGCCAGGCATTCGCTTAGTTCCTAGAGGCTGTCCTCAGGTTCTCGTTCCAGCCATGCGGCCCTTCCACAACATTCATGGAGGCTTACTTTATCAAAGCAGGAGAATCTCTCCAGCCTCTCTTATAGAGGATAACCTAGTCACAGGAGTGCTGATTACACTGTACTCACAGGTCCCACCTACTCTCAAAGGAGCATGTCTTAGTCAGCTGAGCTGCCATAACAAAATGCATAGACAAGGCAGCTTAAAGAACAGAAATTTTTTTTTCTCAGAGGTTTGGAGGCTAGAAGTCTAGGATCAAGATGTAGGCTGACTTGGCTTCTGGTGAGAGCTCCCTTCCTGGCTTACAGATGGCTGTTTCTTGCTATGTCCTCACGTGGCCTTTCTATTTGCTCTCTCTTCCTCTTTTTACAAGGCCACTAATTCCATCACGAGGACCCCATCCTCATGATGTGATCAAATCCTAATTATTCCCACAAGCCCCATCTCCAAATATCATCACATTAGGGGTTAGAACCTCAACATAGGAATTTTGTGCAGACACACTCAGCCCATAACATGGGGGACTGTACAGCGAGGAGTAGAAATCTTGGGAGCCATCGGAGAATTCTGCCTACCTACCACATATCCCTTAAATGTGCAGTTTATTTTACCAGCAGGAAACATCAGCATAAAGAAAGAAGAAGTGATATAAAAGAAAGAATATTAGGTTATCATCAGACTTTTTGAAGTAATGTTTAATGCTAGGGAAAAAAATGTTGCTAGAGCAACATTTAAGATACTGAGAGAATGAATATGTAAGTCATGTATTTTATATGCAGCAAAACTCATTTTCAAATATAAAGGGCACAGGCAAATTTTTATCCACATGCAAGAACTCAAGGATTATTGTTCCTATTTTATTTCTTAGGGTGCACTGCAGAATGTACATTAGGTAACCAAGGGAGTAGAGAATTATCAGCATGAGCATGGATGTCAGTTGAGAACTGACATTAAGTGAGGAACAAAAGGAAGGACTACAGAATATAATGCCATTATATTTAAACAAGTAAACAAGGTAGTGAAATTATAAAGACTTGGGTATAACATATTCAAAAATACTTTATCAGCTCTTGATAATTTTTAATCATGGTAGGTCTAGGATGATTATCTTAAGATGATTCTGTTTGTAATGTGGGATAAAGTAATACAGCAATTACTAGAAATTCTAATTTTATTACATCCTGTATTGATGAGAACTTGATGTAGGAAATTGTGATTACAGTTTAAGTAAAAACAAACAACCCACACACACTACATGTGTGTATGCACGAAGCACGATGTGTGTGTGTATACTCATACATAGGTTTCCTCCCTTTTCCACTCCTTTCCACAAAGGGTCTCCTGGTTCCATAGTCTTGACAGTACAATCACAAGAGCCAGTTGTACAGAGTTCCTTGTGGAGGGAAAACATTGACGCCCCTTACCCCTACACCCAGTTATCCCCTCATGTGAAGTGACAATCAGGCTTGGCATTCTTCAGTGGTAACGCAGTCTCTGCTCCCCGTCTCCCTTGAAGAAATTCATGGGTGGGGAGCATCTACACATCTCCCTAACACAGTATTTTTAAGGCTTTACATGGTCTATATTTAGGAAGAAAAATTTCTAACTCTGCAAAGACAGAGGTCCACAAACACATAAAATTTATATCACTAAATCAAATGACCAATGCCTCAATCAGAAGGTACCACATTTTTGGTTTTTTCACTGGATTTCAGTGCTTCTCCAAGAATAATGAAAAGGTGATCAATCATCCTATAAAAGCATCAGAAAACCCCTGAGGGAAAGAGAAGATCTACTACAGAGGCAAAGTCCTGCGTCACCACCTGAAGATGAAAGAGAATCACGACTCCCCAAATGGAAAGTTTTCCAGATTCTCTGCACTGAGATCCAGAAACTACTGTCCCCTCTGCGTTTTAGAGTCAGGCAACCAAGGCTTCCGCTGAAGAAGTACAATTTGGCAGGTTTGCCAAACTGCCATGTGGCTTTTGAGTTCATAATACTTCAAATGTCCCCGAGCAAAATTTTAAAATACAAGTTATTCTTCAAAATGCCAAGATTTCATGGATCATTATCCTCTATTTCAAAAATAAAGTTTAAAGCTATTCAAAAATGAAGTACCAATCAGTCAGTGCTGAAACTGCCGGAGGGGCTGTAATGACCGCCTGCCTTTAGAAATCTGTGCCCTTCCAGGACGCAGGGGTTGTGAAGCAGATTCACAGTTTACAGAAATACGTGATGGAGTTGGAAACTCTTTCATGGACGCAGATATTAGAGGTTCCTCACAGGGGTGTCCGACATTTTGGCAACTGCGCCGCACTGGAAAAAGAAGAGTTGTCTTGGGCCATACAGTAAATACGTGGTGATATAATCACAAAACAAATCTCATAATGTTTTAAGTTAATTTATGATTTTGTGTCGGGCCACACTCACGGCCAACCTGGGCTGCATGCGGCCTGCGGGCCACAGATTGGACACCCCTGCAGACATAGGCTTTTAGTAAACCTTTCATATTGAGGCATGCTCATAAGTGCCTCTGTCTCTCTAACAGAACAGAGCATTTCAGAGCACTGGTGAGTTAGTTACCTGATTTAATCTTCACTAAATTATTCTAATTAGTAGCATTACTTTTTGTTCAATAAAGGGGGAAAAAAAGTCCCATCTGCCTCCACTTCTCCATCCTCCCATTTTGCAAAGTCAGTCCAGTTCCATGAATGCACTGAATGGGAAGATGCCCATGGAAGTGTCTTAAAACAAAAATTACAAATTATTTCACTCCTGGATTCCCGTCAGGAAAATTCCAAACCAAAGGGACAATGGTTATAGAGTGAACTTCTGGGAGCAACAAACGTGGAAGATGAAGCTTTGTCTGTTTGCAATGTAAGCTAGACCGGCCTGCTTCTCTCCTGAAGGTAGCCTGGGAAGAAGAGCTGCGTGCCTGGCAGCTCTCCATAGGCTCATCGCAAGGAATCCCCACGTGACAGACATACAACGATAAAGAACAGTCCTACACCCACATGTCTTGTATGCAAAAGTGCACAAATCAAACCCGGACTTATCAGTTGTAAGTTTTAAAGATGATTGTGTCTTGCTGATAAAACCAGTGTTTGCTGGTCTGTAGGAACATCCCGGGGAGCTGAAGAAGCTCTTAAAATTGCCCTTTTCTGATGCAGCTAAAGTCAGATCAACTCCAAGCTATTGAAAATGGTCCAGATAATCCTCACAACTAAAAATACAATGAACCAAAACCCTATCCATTTCAAACTATTTTTCCCAAGTGACTTGAATTTTGAGTGTGAATGTTTAGCTTAAAAACAGTCTCATCAAGGCAAGGTTAAAGAAGTATGTCCAAGAAGCCCCTTTTTTGGTGTAGCACAATTATAATGTTTGTTTTCGTAATTTAATCTTCAGAATGTTTTCATAGTTTTAAGTGATAAAAATGTTACACAAAAAAATGTTGCTTCTCAAGTTGAAACACGGTCTTGTGAATCTAGAAGAGTTGAACAAAAAAGCTATTCTTGGAGAAAAATCTCTGGGAAAGAAAATGTGCCATATTTAAGGCAAACTGAGTAAGGAAGGTGAGAATTAAGTGAACTAGAGACCAAGATCATGTAAAATCCCATTTCACCTTTGGATAACCTCACTCCCTCATCCTTAACAGAGTCATGTGTCAAATGTCACAAGGGTTGCTTATGACAGGTGATTCTTGAAGTCACATATACTCAACTTGCACCACAAACCCAAACAAGACTTCCCCCTACCCTTCTCTCTCTCACCCTCTCTCTGAGTTTTCCATACACTTCTTCATGAGCACAATCTAATATAATATTTTATTATTTTCTAAAAGCATATATTACTTAAAGGTATTCCAGCTCCCACACACAATTGTATTGTTTTCCATGCTTGCCTCAGTGCCCATGTTTGCATACTTTCTCGCACCAGGGAACTATGACTCCAGCATGCTGACTTGTCATAGATAAATCAGTGGGAAATGTTAGCCATCATTTTTTAACTTAGTTACAGTGATTCATTTCTGGAATCACATTAAGCAGGAGAATGATAACGAGGAGGAGGAGGAGGAGGAGTGGGCGGGGGAAGGCACGGAGAAATGGAAGAAGTGGATGCCTGAGTTATCACTGCCATCTGGTGACAAAGGTACAAAAATACAGAAGAAATAGAAATCAGACCCAAATAGAAATCATTTGGAAAATTGTTTTATAAAGCGACAAGAAAATCTTTAATTTCAAAATGATTCCCAGATGTTTTACATTACTTATTTGATCCAGATCAGTTTGAATTTGAGCTTTTATAACTTGCATTTTTTCTCAATATCCAGGAACATAAAAGTGCCCCCATTTTTCAGGGCTAAGGTCCACAGAAAAGGTCTAATAATCACTGCATCCAGTTCATCTCCTTACGGGACTCTGCCCCTGAAACTCTTAATCCAGAACAAAAAGTTGACAATAAGCTTTCAGAGGGGACACCTCCTCACCTACTTGAATCTCTCAGGTGCTTGGGGTATGTTTCCCAGGAAGTCCTCAATAGGATAAAATCGGGTACGATTCAGAATACCATTGCTTTAACAGTGGGGACTTGCAAAATGACTGATGACTGTAGGGAGATTCCACAGTCACTACCTTTGTATCTAAACTTCCTATTGTACAAAAGCTTCTGTCCCACACTAAGCAATGTCATCTCCCATCACACAGCATGCTACTCTGGTACAGCATCTCCCCTTTCTATCATTGTACATGTGGACAAAAGTTATTTTAAATGTTTGTTTGTAAGAAAAAGAGCAATTATCCCTCATCCTAGGAAATGATGAAATGTTCTCAAATTACTGTTTAAAGGGTAATGGTTATAAAAGTTATAGTATATATACACACATACATACTACACATACACACTACATGTATAGTAGCATATATATGTATGTATATATGTATATGGCATGTGTGTGTGTGTGTTCAAAGGTGATACTACTTTCCTCAGGGCACTGAAGCCCTGAGAACCTGTCCCTACTATGACCCTAGCAAGGGTCACACACCTCAGAGACTATCCATTAAGATGAGGAGAAAAAACACAAAATCCTTTAACTTTAAACCCAGTAATCCTACTTCTAGGAATCAACCTCAGAGGTACACTAGCAAAAGCAAAACAACACAAAAAAGAGTCCACTTTCTCAAGATTATTCATTACAATAGTATTTATAATATCAAAAAACTAGAAACAACTCAAATGTTTGTAAAAACAGAACTAGTTGGTTAAATAATATGTCTTTATTATAGAAATATCTCCATGCATTTGTATGGATTATGCATAATATGCTATTGGTAAAAACAATAAAAATACAGAAACACTTGTACAGTATGCTCTGATTTATCAAAAGTCAGGATGTACATAAAATAAGTACATGTATGGGTATATATATGCACACATACATGCTTACATTAAAACATCAATAAAAGGGTAAATCACAAAGAATTTTAAATATTTACCAGCAGGCTAAAAGAGAATATAGAGTGGAAAGAACAGGGATAAAAGCTAATCTTCTTTAACTACAGTTTATAAATTTGTTTTGCTAATAAGTGAACATTTAAAATATTTTTTACACACATAAAATATTTCTATATTAGTTTTATAAATGTGGACAAGTAACTTTGAAAGACAACAATGTTTCTACAATCCTTAATGGCTAATCTAAGGACAAAAAAATCCTTGTAAAAATGTTTCAATAATGTATATTGTTGATGCCTCTTGAAGTAAGTGCACAGAATCTATCAAGTATTCTTGCCTGAAAAAGACACCAAATCTCATCAACCCTCTGAATTAACTGCCAGTTCACTGAGACTGCAGAAATATATAAAATAATGCCACAGAGATGCAATCGGCAAAATCCTGTTTTTTCAACAAACACTGTAATAAGGGGAAGAAGTGATAGAAAGAAGCCCTGCAGACTAAGAAAAGATTTGAGAGGCATAAAAGCCAATTGCAGTGCAAGATTCTTGTTTAGAACCTGATTCCAAACAAAAGCGAACTTGGAATAAACTGAAAGAATAAGGAAAACTTGACCATCAACAAAATAGTTGATAATACTAAGAAATAATTGTTAATATTTTAGCTGTGATAATGGTATTGTGGTTATGCCAAGAAGGTTCCTGTTTTTCCATGATACCCAAGTACTTATAAATGAAACTGTGTCCGAATACTGTCATAACACGATCTGATGCATTGGAGGAAAGTAGGGTCATAAAGAAAAAAGGTTTAAGCATGAACACGTCATTGAAACTGGTGATGAGTATATAACAGTTATACACTTCTCTCTAGTTTTGTTTGCATGTGAAATTTTCCATGATAAAAAGTAAAAACAAATCCCAGATTCTTACCATTCTCCAACTACAACAGGTGTAGCCTGGCACACGCCCATTCGTCCAATCTTATCTCTTCACTCTCCACTCACTCATTTTGTGGGCAATCCTTATTTCTCCCCTGTGACTAAAACAAGCTCTTTGTACAGAAAGAATGGAGCAAAGAAAAGTTTTGAAGAGAGAATATCTGCAAATTACTCAAAAATTATAAAAGACATTAAACATAGACATATGAAGCTAAAGGAGGCAATAATTTTCTATTTGTCCTTTTTCTACTAATTCTAGAATTCTTAGCCTGTTATAGGCACTCTATTCTAGGGATACCTCATACCCCAAGGCCATCCTAAATCTACAATTGACCACTTCGGTCAATCTGGATTTTCAATCCAGAAAATCTCCTCAGCCCCACCCTGATCAGTATTTGCATCCTCTGAGTGACCCCAGACAGCAACGCAGACCCCAGACACCATCATTAATGTGACACCAGCATGAACAAACCCCAGGTTTGAGGTTTATAGCAATTGTAGGTTCTGTGTGATGCCTTTAGAGCTAAGATGAATCAGGATGGTGGAAGAATTGCTCTTTCTCATTTAGTTTGATGTGGAAATGAGAATGGAATATAACGCTATCAATAAAAGTTTAGAGATCTATAGACACTCTCTTCCCCAGTGTTTTTCATTATGAGGTGTCTTGTCTGAGGTAGGGGGAGGTGGCCTCAGAAACAGGGACTAAACAGTGGGATATTGAGAAACTTAAGGGTGAAGAAGTTAAAGTGCTTCAATCAAGTAGAAAAGGACCAAAAAAATGAGACTGAAGAGGATAACATCTGTGAATTTGGGGTGTTTTGTCCCCAAGGATTTCTTTATAAGAACACAAAACAAATGCTTACTTTTGTGTCAGCACCAGTCGTAGAAATCTGGCCATAAAATAAACAGGATCAGACAAAGGGCACATTGCGACAGGAAGGTGGATGAACGCAGGTAGTTACGTAATTTTGCAGCAGCTCCATACACCTTGGAAAGAGCTGATAGTTCCAAACGCAAGAATAGGCCACATGTGATCTCTGACTGATTAGGAAGGAGAATGTACCTGCCCAGGGGAGAGCACTGCCAGAAAAGTGATGAGCAAGGAAATCATTGTCCTGCTATAGTTACCTAACTGTAACAGGAACCTGAGAGTGAAGAGATGGGAGGGTTCTGGTGATGGAATAGGGAATATAGTCCACAGTAATGTAGTAACCTACGTTCGGTGCCACATGAGTACTAGACTTATCGGGGTCATCACTTGTAAGTTATACAAATGTCTAATCACTGTGTGGTACAACTAAAACTAATATAATATCTGTATGTCAACTGTAACTGAAAAATAATTTTTATTTAAAAATGCAGAGCTTCTAAAATTTTTAGTGAGAGAGAGAGATATTTGAGGATTCAGAAATCAATGCTGGCCACCACTGTGCTGTTTTTTCAAAGGCAGGGGGTGTTAACAGCACACACCATTCATCTCATTTACCCAAAACAGTTGTGTTCTTTGAACACACACTGTTTGCCAAGCCCTGTGCTAGACACAGAGAATGCAATACTGAACAAAGCAGGTGTGGTTTCTGAGGATAGACAAAGTATCTCCTCCTTCTCTCTCAGGAGGCTGGTTGCCCAGAGATAGTCACCGAGAGGTGAGGCAAGGGACTTGCCTAGGCTCACCTCTCCTGGCTCTTTTCACCAGAAACCTCTCCCCTGAAGCCCCTGTGAACCCCACTTTACAGTGGGCAGAGTCCATAAGAGACTAGGACACAGGAACACAGGACAGGAAGCCAAGTCCTCCAGAGGCCAGAACTCATTACTCTGCAGAACCTGTGGTATATAGCAATAAAAAAACCCTAAATCTTCAAAAATTTAGTTCTCTGAACAGGACAAAATAGCTACATAAACGATCCACTTTGCTATTACCACTGTAGTCACTTTTATTAAAAAAATAGGTAAGTCAAGGTTGTATCTGTTCCTATTTCGCCTGAGGTAGAAGATAATCGGTGCTATGAAAAAAATAGCAGCATCGAAAAGTGAATTGAATTAAATCTGCTTTGTCCTATACAGGGGTGGGCAAAAGTAAGTTTATAGTTATAATATAAATAAATAATATAATAATTGATAAATAATAATACAAGAATAAACTGTGTTTTATGTACTCACAGCTATAAAGCTACTTTTGCCCATCCTTATACATAAATTAATGCATGTAAAGTAACTTGGCTCATAGAAATTGAGGAACTTTTGTCCATGTAGAACTGGCATCAAAATTAAAGGAAGTTAGACAAATTAACCACAATACACAGGTAACATGAAATAATCAGATTATGAATATTACACTAGAACATACACAAAACTCATCTTTTTAAAATGAATGTGTATTTTAAATATTAAAACAGTAAAGAGACTTAAAATATGATTTTGATTATTCTATTATAGAATCATATAATCACTTATATATATTGTTTCTTGTATAACTACTTTAATTTATTTTTGAATAGATAATAAATGTGTTTGGTTAAATAGAGTGAACAGCAGGAAAATGGGTCTCTTCCTCACTTCCTGTCACTGAGGTCCCAGTCCCAGAGGCACCCGCTGAAACCGGTTGCCCAAGCGTCGCTGGGAAATCGAGCGTGGACAAGCAGTGCTGATGGCAGCCTGTGTTTATGCTCCTGTCCTACTGGCTGTTCAATTACCACACCCATTCTGATTGGTCAGTAAATATCGCTGTGGGTACAGCATGTGCACAGTTACACGTGCTATCTTGTTTCACAAATATTGCGCACTATTGTATCAATTGCTTTAATTACTTAATGTATGATTTTCTATGTGCATATTTGTATTGAGCTACCTTGTCCTTTGATGGCTGAATGGTATTCCATTATGTGGGTAGGTAACACTTTTTGCAACTCCGTGGATGCACATCTCGACAGTATCTAAATCTTTACACAATTTTTGTACAATCTTTGCACTCATTAGAAGTGGAAATGCTGTCTCAAATCATACTCACGTTGTGCACTTATGCTAGGGCTGCCAACTTGTGCTCCACAGGTGACAAACCAAATTCCCCTGTGGTCAGTAATAATGAGTCCATTTAGTTTCCCTTGCCGTTACCAACACACTGTGATATCAAAGTTTTTAATATTTCTTGTTACAAGATGTGAAAAGTGCCATTTCACGGTAACTTTACCTTTCTCTTTTTGTGAGGGTATCTGGCACTTTGAAATGAATATTAGTAAGAGTTTACAATCATAAAATATTGTCACTATCTATTTCCTTGAAACTGCGTCTATCAGAGAATTGTTCAGTTTTAGTCTGGCCTTTGCCTGAGAAATGATTTCGGGAAACCCCCTGCTTAGCAGAGAAGCAAACAAGATAGAGCCGGCTGAAGGCACTGGCCCTGCACGGAGACAGGCAGTGACTGCAGCCCAGGGTTTTGTCCTCTGGCTAGTGGCCTGGTGCTCCTCCTTCCTCTGCGTCTTATAGCATCACTGACAGGAGCTAAGTGCTAATATATAAAATGCTTTATTTTAATTCTAACCTTGAATTTACTGTATGTAACACTTGCTTTCCAGATTGTCCTGATTTTCTGATTATTTTATTATAAAAAGCTGAACTCTAAGGAAGAAAAATGCACCAATTAAACTTATTTCCTCAGAGTCAAATCAAGATGGAACTATTTTTTTAAGTCAACTTTAAATGCCATTTTCCCATGTCACATCTCACCCGTGTCCCCATCAGGATTCACCATGCTCTAGATTTGGCCACAGCATTGAACAGGCAACACTGAACAACCAAAGATTAATCATTTCTAACATTCCCTGTTTCACCCCACGATGGAAAGTCAGATATGTCTCTATGAAATCGGGGTTAGAAATGATCTTAAATATTCAGACAACACAACCTACTCTCTCAGGAACATGAATAAAATGGAAAGTCTATAGCCAAGCCAGTTCACTGCTATATCTGTGCCATAATTAGTTTCCAGTGTCCCACCATAGGCCAGGTTTATCAGAGAGGAGATTTTAAAACCAAATAAGAGACTTCACAATTGACAAAGGGCATTTCCTTACATGATTTAATTTGTCCTCACAGTGTGAGGCCCTAGTGATCCTTCCATTTTAAGGTGAAAAAACTAGGGACTCCATCAACGTCCACCAAATGGCAACCACAAAATCATGTTACAAAACCTGCACAATCAAAAAAGCAATTCAAGCTAAAATATATCCTCACCCTGAGAAAACAGACGGTACCAAAGATAAATTGTCATTTCATACTGCTTTTAATTTAAGCTGCCAGCTTACGGTTTTTCTCTTTTCGCCATCTCTTCTTACATACTTTTCTAGGGCTTTTTTTCCTCTCCATGAATTCAAGCCTGACCTTCCTTATGACTAATCTATTTGCTAAACACTGCAACATTTTCTAAATCTTATCTTCAGTACCCATGCCATTTCTTCTGCAGGTAAAATAATCTTGTTTACTATCTTCCTCGAGGTGGTTAATATAGGAGGACTTTTTAAGTCACTCGCAGACTAATGATGCTAATGTTCAGAATCCCTGTACCTCGCCCAGTCTACAAATAAAGCTACTGTTTGCTGTCACCGGCCATCGCCTACTCCCATGAGCCATAGGTTGTAAAATTGTTTCTCCATTGTTACAATCGTGCATTTTCTTAAATAGATGATTATTAAAGTCATCTTTTCAGAACAGTTTTGGCCTGTGAACACATTTAGTATTTGGAGTCAGTTATGAACTTTAAAATGGTGGAGATAATAACGAAGATGGAGATTACTGCATAGATATGGTAAGACTACCCAGACAGAGACTTAAAGACCCTTCGCATCCAGAGCTGATGACCAGGCACAGTCAAACTAGTCAAGCCGTCCTGAGGCTCCCAGAACAGGGAATTACAGCAAACGTGCCGACAAAGATCTTAGCTCCTGAAAGCCCAATGTCTTCAGCGTGGCTTTACGCCTTTGTTCACTCAGCTTGTGACCTGCTCTTTGTGCCTGTCCCTGCCTCAGATCAGCTGAGCATTTAATAGACAATAGGTGGTATGAGGTCTAGATTGTGCAAACTGAGAACCTGAGCACAGCTAGTCTACAGAAGTGAAATGGAAGGGCTTAAAGGACATTTGCTGTATTGATAGAGCAAACATCCCCTTGTTGAAACGGGGATGTTTCCCCGTACACAAGAACATGGATAAATATTATGAATATCCACACACTGTAGTTTCAGGGTGATTTGCTTGATTTGTTTCTTGTCATTGAGAATGGGGAGGTGGTAGAAGTGGGTGTTTAAATATATCACTCAGTCATTCCTTCACCTATGCAAGGAAGAGGAAACACACTTTTCTCTTGTGTCAGAAGTTGAGTGTTCTCTGAGCATAGAGTGAAGAGAAGTCCTCTTTTTGCCCTAAGCAAAATGTTGCCTATGTAGCTGCCTGTTTCTGGTTTCTAGAAAAGATATCAAGCCTCAGGTCTTTGAAAGGAGTAACAACAGGCTTTGTGCACATTGTAACTGTTTGGTAGCTGCTTCTTCAATGCTTTCTCCTGGGTGTTCCCCAGTCAACGTTCCCTTTGATGGCTGCATATTGGCCTTGCAGAAGCTTTTTTAAAAATCAACAATCCAAGGAACCTGGACTAGGATCCCATGTTCATTCCTCAATATAGCTGATTTAAACCTCCAAACCACTGTCCTTATATGTACTATTATCATAGTTTCTATACATAACTATAATTTATTAAATGCATACTATACACGAGTGTTTTACATGGGTTAGCTCTAATGTTCAGAATGTTCCAACGTTTAGAAAAATTGGGAACTTCACCTAAAACGACAAAATTAGCAAGTGGCTGAACCAGATCTGCCTCAGTCCAAAACTCACCCTCTTGGCAACTCTAATGAGAAGATAAGAAAAACATCAACAATTTTACACTCAACAGTGACGATAAATAAAACATAAATTAACAGGAAAATACAAATTGTCATCATTACTATTACATTTTCCTATTCCTTTAGCTTCAAGCTTGATTTAGCTGAGGGAAAGAAGAGAAAGAGATGAGTGAGGTCAGACTGAAAAACAACAAATGCTGGGAGCTTTACTTAAACATTGTCCGCAGCATTTCCAAGGAAGTTCCAGTAGGTGGCAGTGTTGAAGAACATTACTGAGAGCCACAAGTTAACTGGCTATTGCTGCATGAGGTTGGGTATCAAACAACAGTCTAAATATTGGCCCACATTTGCATTTCCAGTTATTTTATTCATTGTCCTTGGAAAGATTCGGGAGCTAAAGCATTACCATTTCCAGATAATTGTTTAATTTGGTGTTCACCCTCCAACTTGCACATACAGAATATTGGCTTTAATACATTACAGTAGGTTTGGTGAATCTTATTTTGAGCCCTTCAAAGTGTTCCAAATACCAATTCCATCTGGAAAATTTTGGGTGCCACACTATAGAGTATTTAAGTGGCTGTTATTTTGTATTGTGTCTCAAATTGCTAAGTGATATATGAAATACAGGGTCAGGTTCTATTGACACTGCAAAGGAATAATTAAGAATACTTACACTTTGCTTAGAAACCAAAGAAGCTGTCACATTTCCTTTTAGGCCTTTTACAAACTGCTCTGCATTTTTCATTCTTTGCAACACTCAGTCCCCCATCCAGTCTAACAAATCATTTGCCTTTCTGTAAACATCACTGTGGTTCCCACCTGTATACTTTACATGCATTCTGCCTATTAAAAAATACCTTATGTAATTCTCTCTCAATCCATGTTCCTACCTTGCTTCAAAATACTGTTAAAAAACATTCTGTAGGCATCACTTCTTGACTAATTCTACATTTCTCTTTTGCATCTTAGCTGTGCATTTTCTCAGAAATTATGAAACCAGTTTTTCATAACTTATATTTTCGTATGTTTATTTTTCAATTTAATATTTATTCAATACACATCAAAAACTCTTCTGAGATTTATGTACCCAAAGTGTCATCTGCGGCCCATTCCATTTCTCATATTAAATATCTTCATAATTTGCATTCCTTTCAGAATTTCTTTCAAGAGAGGAATTTATGGTTTACAAGGCACTTTGAATAACATGTGCATAATATCCACATTCTCCTTTTTCTTTTTCTGCTATTTTTGTGCAAACATCACTGAAATGTAATATATAAATTGAAAAGTGTGAAAATCTCAGGCATACAGTTCATAAATTGTCACAAAGTAAACACACTGTGTAGCCAAAACCCAGATCCAGAGACTGAAGATTATCAGAACCAGGAGCCCCATCACCACTTTCTTGACATCTAACACCATAGATTCACATTTTATTTAAAAATGTATAAATGGCCCTAGCTGGTGTGGCTCAGTGGATTGAATGCCAGCCTGCAAAGCAAGGTGTCCCTGGTTCAATTGCGAGTCAGGGCACACGTCTGGGTTGTAGGTCAAGTGCCCAGTAGGGGGCAGATGAGAGGCAACCACACATTGATGCTTCTCCCCCTCTCTCCCTCCCTTGTCTCTAAAAATAAATAAATAAAATCTTTTTAAAAAACTTTTAAAAAATGTATAAACCATCTGCATACTGGTAATACATGGGAGCAGAACACTACATAGAATAAACATAACTGATGATTGTAATTCATCCCCATTTATTGATGTCATCCTCACAACAATCCTATGAATTACATCCTCTCATAGTTCTCATTTTCAGATAAGAGAAACTGAATATTAGAATGGAGACAACATTTTTTAAGACCACAGAGATAGCTAATGGCAAAATTAAGATTTAAAATGTTATTTCTCCTACTCTAGAGACCCAGTTCTTAATCACTATACTCTACATAAAAGAAAAAAATTTTGAAAATCAATATAATCCATAAAATGATACTTTCTTCTTGGTGTTCTTTAGAAGAGGAAAGAAATAAGATTGTCATAAATATGGGCAGGCAAGGAGGAAAGGAAGATTTTTTTTTTTTGGTCTTGTATCACCATCATTTTATTAAAAATATATTTTAAGTACAAGAAATTTAGAAGGCTATTACTCTAGGGTAAAAATTTTGTAGAATAATTTAGCTTCATTAAACAAACAAAAAAGGACTTTGATGTTTTTAGTCTTCTGGGTTTGCCTCTGATTTTTGAAAACTAGTTTAGGTGTTTGTACTGATCTTTGGAAATCTCTAGTCTACCTACAGAGGCTCTTTTTAGTTTAATGAACCCCTCGAGCATTGCAATTTCACCTCTAGTCCTTTTAAGATGCATAACTAGTAATGTCTTCAGTTGTGGGCTCAGTGGTCACTTGTCTCATTCATCCCACTGGATCTCCAACAGCCCTTGACATGGCTGAGCACTTCTTCGGAAAGAAAGATTTTTAAAAAGAAGAGAAATTGCTGGTTAATGAAGATAAAGTCATTATATTCTCCTTATTATCGATGATATCTTTTAAAATTAAACCCAGCCATTGAATTGTTTTCTCTCTGTCAATTTAATTGCAGGACAAAGAGAATCATAATGAACTTGAAGCTCTGACATATTAACTGACTGAGTAAAGGGAGAACATAAGAATCAGTTAGGTGAAGAAATGACCATGCTCACTAGTCCTCTTAGAGAACACATTCTCATTTCTCCTTCCCAGTTGATACACCGCATCAGGCAGAAAAATACAAATTTTCATTAGAAATGGTTGTGTAATTTTTTCTACAAACTAACAAAAAAAGGGCTTTTACAAAATTAGCATTGTAAGAAACTAGCTTTGGTCTAGTCGGGAAGGAAATAAACTTCTGACCTAATTCATGTATTAGAGTTCTCCTGCAAGATTACCTACTTACTTCTAAATACGTGCAAACAGCCTGCGGTCATACAACCCACACGTAACTATATGTGAAGTAGTCACACAGAAAACTCCCAAGAAGCTGGGAGGACTGTGGCTCTGTGAAAATGACAAAGGGGTGCTGTGGGACCATAGAGCTCAAGGGTTTACATGGATTAGCACAGTGGCACCCAGGTATAAAAATAGCATAGCCTGGGAGCCCTGGGAGCCCTATCACCCAGTGTGGAGCCATCAGAAATTTAATAGCTGGAGATGTCAGATGAGTGCGGTAGTTTTACCCATGGGCAGGGGGTCACCCAGTGTTTGGGCACTGCTGAAATAAACACTTTGAAGTTCCTTCAACTCTTCCAGATATACCTGCATTTTAAAAGCTTATAACTGAAGAAGTATTTATATTTTGGGTAGGTGTGTGTTTATGAGAGAGAGAGAGAAAGAGGCCCTTTTGGAAACTGCTAATTGGATACCTGGACTCTCTCTCCCTTGGAAAAATGCACATGTGCATATACACGCAATTTTATATAAAAATTTACAGGTTTTCGGGGTCTTCTGAAGGGTTATGAAGCCTTTCATCAATGGATGCAATTTTATGCAGTGTAGAAAGGTAAACCAAAACTTTTCAGGAAATGTGGAGTCTTAGGGACAAAGAACACTCCTTGGTTTATATGCAGACACACAGCCTGAGTTCCCGGATTAAGTTAAGGAAGATCATGTGTCTAAAACCTTGCACTTCATACCCTGACAACTCAAAACTACTTGCAGCTCTGAAGCTTAACATCTGCCATTCCGTGTCTCAGTGTGTTTTCCCCGAATCGCCCCCCTTCCTCTCCTCTGTTAAGATTGAGCTAAGGTTTATTCAACTCAGTCAGTGTTAGGAATGCACACAGACCTCCATTTTTCAGAAAGCCTGCTCTGACCGGCTAAACCCTGTATCCACAGAGGCGAGGCCAGATCCCCCAAATATCCCCTGCTCATTAGCATGTTGCTTCACGATCTCTAGACTGTAAGGAATTTGAGTGCAAGTACCATGAGTTATTTAACTTTGTGTCCTCAGATCTTAACGAAGTGCCTGGAACCCAAAGTGTTTTTGAATTTATGAATGAATGAATGAATGAATGAATGCTTCAAGTTCAGACGTGCTTAAACTTGTTTTCAGACCTTGAAACATTATCGCTGCCTTTAAACAGGCTTGTTTAAAAGGAGCATGTACCCATGAATAAATTATCCCATCTTCGCTCTCGCTTTCAGCAAAACATACTGCTCTGAGAGAAAATGGGGCAGCTCCTTCTGAGTGAGTTCAGTGAGGTCAGTTTTTGATAAGCGAACTTTTATAGTAAACATTTCCTATCTCTTTTCCTTACATGTTTCATTATTATTGTTTAAATATGTAGACGTATTATGGTATAAAATATAAAGAGCTACCAAAAGATAAGCAGTGAAAAGTAAAGTTTTTCCCTCACCCCACACACTCAATTCCCTTTCCAAAAGCAACCACAGTTGGCAGTATTCACAGTCTAGGCATATAAGAATATTTTTCATTACATTTTAAGACATACATTTAAGAGCAAGAATTTGCTGTGGCTAAAATATTCTCAACCTTCGACAGCTGCTGAAAGGATGGAAAAGCATGCTCTAAAGGGGCTTCCTCGTGGATAGCCTGAGCCTGAAGTTCCTGTAAGGGTGCCAGGCAAACCTATCCAAGAGATGGCTAGAAACCAAAGGCTCAGAGACAGGTCAAAGGTAAGAAATGCCTGGTGCCACTGGAATGGTGTTAATGGCCTAAACAGCACAGATGGAGGGAGGTGGGATTCTGGCATCACACTAAATCTTGGGAAGCACCAGTATTAAGGACAGATGCTAGAAGATGAGCTAATAACCAACCCAGGAAAGATCAATTAAGGATTCCTTAGTCAGATTGGGCTATTAAAACAAAACACTATAGATTGAGTAGTTTATAAATAACAGGAATTTATTATTCACAGTTCTGGAGGCTGAGAAGCCCAAGATCAAAGTGCTGACAGATCTGGTATCTGGTGGGTGCCCACTTGCTGGTCCACAGACAGCTGCTGTCTGCTCTCTGTGTCCTCACATGGCAGAAGAGGTGAGGAGCTCTGGGGTTTCTTTCATTAATACACAAATCACACTCATGAGGGGCTCTGTGCTCATGCTAGTCACCTCCCAAAGCCCCTTTTCTAACTATCATCACATTGGGAATTAGGTTTCAACATAAGAATTTTGGAAGGACACAAACATTCAGTCTATAATAGGTATGAATTAATAATGGTAGATTTTGAAACATCAAAGTAAGAGCCAAGTTTGCACTCTGGGCACTTTAAATGACACTGATTGGCACTAGAAAGGCCAGCACTGTGAGATAATGAAAAGAGAGGGTTTCAAGAAAGGGTTAAGAGCACAGTGAGAGATGCGCATTTTATCCATCCAATATTTATTGAATGATTACTGTGTGCCAGGAATGTGGGAACGTAACAATGAACAGATTATTGTTATGTCACTTACAGGTTTGTATCTTGGTGCAATTATAACTCTAAGTGAATGCCCTAAGGTGACCTTTCCTCCTCACCCTGGTGGAACATTCAGAGCAGAGACATCAGTTTCAGGTTGCCCTGATGTATAAATCATCCTCTTGAGTTTAGGAGGATTTGGAAAGCCCTGTAAACATCTATTGCTCAAAACCTGTGCCTAGAAAGACAGCTTAGGAACTCAAAAGGTAAAGTCCTCTAAAACGCATCAAAGAAGAAGACAAAAATGAAGGAGAAGGAGGAGGAGAGGGGGGAAAAGCAGCAGCAGGAACAGCAAAAGGGTCTGAGGCTTCCATGTTTTTATATAGTCTTCATTCATTTATTTAAAAGTACAAACAAATTATTAAATTATTTTCTATGATATGCTTTAAATTGTTTTAGGCACTAAGAATACAGAGAGGAAAGCTGGGCCTCTAGAATTCTACAGTTCACAGATAAATCACCAGACCCTGCCTGTTGGCGTGAGTAAACAGAGGGGGTCCCAGCAGTCCAGGAAGCCCCTTTCACGTGCACAAGTGACCCAGCGTTGGGGCCACATGGATTTATGCACAGGTGCAAAGGAGACAGTAACCCCTCTTTTGGGTTAAGAAAAGATTTTAGGAAGTTTAGACCAGGGATTACTAGTTATCTCTTGCTTTCAGTAATAGGGCATATCCTGCACGTGCTTCATCTAATGGAGCTTCGCCGACAATCCAATGCCATTCTTTTGCCCATTTTATAGATGAGAAAGGCTCAGAGAGATTATATTGTCTATGCACTTTGGCAGAGCTGATAATGGGAAGGCCTAGGTCCAAACACAAACAGTCTCACCAAGAATGTACGTTTGTGATCATCACCCTTACTACCTCCTGTGTTTGCCCATCAACTTGATCAAAGCATTTGGCATTGAACTACATGTACATTCTATCAAGAGTGGAGTAAAAGAGGTAAGATTAGGAAGTCAGAGGTAAGCTTTTAGACTTTTAAGAGGTTTATAACAGTTTTCCACAAAATGTATGCTTTGGAAACGTGCATCAGTTCCTCCAATATTTATTAAATAAGCAGACTCTTGAACTTGAACCCCTTAACCACTGAAATGGAATTGTTTTGTATGTGCTGTTTGAAAAATATTGGTTTTAAGTGTGACACTTCAAATATTTTTTTGAAATCCTACTACTCTAATTCCAAAATGATAAATGTGGTATAGTTTTAAAGGAAAATTCAAAATCTTCCAAAATGCTTCTAAATATATGATGCTGTGAATGTTAGCCTGAATCTTAACCACTTGAAGCACCTATTTTATTCTGATATAATAAGAAATTGAGAATTTTCTTCAATGCTTGCTTGTGAAAAGTGGATCTGGGGCCATAGTAGAGTAAATGATACTGGATTTTCAAATGTAACCAATTACAAAACTAAACAAAACAGAAGAAACAAGAGTTTTTAGATATCACAAAGCAGGCATGACAAGACCAGAATCTCTGAAAAACAGGAAAGACAATGAACATCCAAGCAGAGGACTGGAGTCGCACTGAGTGGAAAAGACAGGAATTGGCATTCAGGGAAAATTGAGGCATTTAAAGGATTTAAGAATCCAGGAACACATGGCATGCATAAGATATAAGGTAAGCAAAAAACAACTGCCAAGGAGACATAAACTGAATAATTCCCAGAACCTGAATGAAATGTGGTGACATTCAAATTCTGATCAGCCAAGGTGTAGAAATCCTGTTGAAGAGCCGTGTCTCAGACATACCCCGGAAGTGTAACACCTTGTTAATACATGTAGAACAAACACTGTAAAACTACTCTAGAATTGCTCTAACAGAGCTAAAACCAAACCTCAGTAGGATCCACAAGTAACTTCAATGACTTCCAAACACACTTCACCACAATTGGATGAGAAAAAATGTTTAGCAGCAAAAAAATGAAAAAATTGATTAGATATGAAGCAAGCAATTGTGACCAATAACTGGGGCGGGGGGTGGGGTGGGAATCAGTCAATGGAAACAGAAAGTAAATGACAAAGATGGTTAAACTTTACATACATACACACACATATACACACTCAAAGATGCTAAGGAAAATATGAATATAAACAATAGAGCTACTGAGACTATAAAAGTAATGAATGGGATTTCCAATGATGCAAATATCATTTCTAAAATTTAAAGTATACTGGATGGAGTGGAAAGCAGATTAGAAACTACAGAAGAAAATTTCAGTGAACTAGAAGACATAACTAAAACTACAAAAACAGAAGTATAGAAAGAACAAAAAGCTGACTTCTGGTACTATATTGATAGTCTAACTAATGTAGGTGATTTCAAGCCTTTTTGGGTTTAATTTTTACTGTTACCTCTTAGTAGCTTTGTGGCCTTAGCCAATTGATTTGATTTCTGTGCACTTCAAATTCCCAACTTTCAAATAGGGAGAGTAATAGTACCAGGATTGAAGGTTCTCATGAGAATGAAATGCATTAATATATGTTATATATGTCAATATAGGCAAAGTATCTGCACACACAGTAATCATTCAGTGGATTTTAACAATTTTTACTACATTCTATACTTCTAAGAGAAAAAAATTGATCCTGGAAAATTATTTCTAACTAGTGATCTAAGATTAACAATATTTAAAACTAGAAATTATAATTGCTAAAAGTAAAACAATTATTATAAATAAAAATAATTTGCTTCTGAAAATGGATAGCATTTATTAGAATCTTATTGTATATTAACAAAAGTTCAACTCTTTTACTTAGGATATGAAGACAGAAAGGATGCACATTAAATTGTTAACAGGGATTACCTCTAAGAATTGGGAGATGGGGAAATTTAAATTTTTCTTCTACTTTGTACGTTTTTATATATTTTCAATTCTTTCTAAAATTATGAACTATTTATAGAATAAAATCAAGATAATTCAAATGAGATCACCTGACAGTATGGTATCACTTAATTAGCCAGAAATTGATTGATGTTTTCTTTTGCCTCTGGCTTTCCTATGATTCTGTTTGCCTCATTAGATTGCCATCTTTCTTCATTAAATACTGTTAGACAATTATCTCAACGTCAATAGCATTAATACACTATTGACTGAATTTCCAAAATTATATCAGGCCATTCAAAGCACCCAGTATGCCATCTAGCACATAACAGATCTCAATAAGTATTCATTCTCTGTGTCTCGTTCCCAAATAACAACCATTTTTTCACTTAGTGGGCAACATCAAGATTCCATATTTTAGGCATTCTTTTGATGCACCTGTTTTTCTGTATTTTTCTTATTTTGTGTAGTTTTCCTTGTTGTTGATTTTTTAATTTTTTTTCCTATAGGCTAACATTACAGAAAACAAAATGAGACACAAAAAAGGGGGCTTTTTATAATTTAATGCAGACCAGAAAAGCATTTCTTATCCTATTTTTCCTGAGGTTGGAGTGAAGGGTAAACACAGCTGCAGGGAAGTTCCTCTCAGAAACCGGTTATGCTAACCAATTTCAACCGCTGGTGACGGATGAGTGCTCCAAAGGAATTCCTTCGTGGTGCACATGAACACTGCAGACTGTTGCATTTTAACCTGCTTAAAGCAATGAGCAAGACTCCTAAGTTAGGTACTAACTAAATTAAACACAATAAAGAGTCCACAGCCTAAATACCTGAGGCACATGTTCCCTGAAACATTTTCTACCCTAAAAGTAAAAGAAATTCCTTGAGTTTCTAAAAATCTATGCAGTGCTTGATATATTTTAAATTGTTCATGTTTATTTTCCAGTTAGAAAATGATCCCTGCACATTGCACAGGTTCAATATAATGAAACATACATTTTAAGAACCCAGAGACACATGAAAACTGGTGGCATCTGAAAGGGGCCCATAGTTTAACTCATAGCCTACCAGCGACGGTGCCTTGGTTTTAATAATGCACACACTGTGCTTAAGTAAGGCATTGTTCTTGGAGGAGGCTGAGCAGTGGGCACATGGGAGCTTTCCAAATAATTGTTACAGCTTCTTTTGAGTCAAATTATTTCAAAAGAAAAGATTTTTAAAAATCGCTTCCACTTTTATTATTTTGGTGTTAAAAACGTATGGCACTGTTATTTTTAAATGGGCAAAACAATGCATCAGGAAAGACCCCGTGTGTGGTCAGTGATTTTCTTACCTGGAGAAGTAGAGAGAAGAGGCTCAAAGCCATCACCTAGTTCCTCTTATGCCTGCCAGTTCTTCCAGAACTTCCAGTTCTTACTTCTTTTTGGTTGTTGTCAGTTTCAGACAGGTTCTTCCCTTTAGAAGCTATGATCTGAGGGGAGGAAGGGGTAAGAGAAGGAGAGGGAGCTCCTAGCTGATTTTGCAAGTTAAGGTGAACGTTCCTAAGTAGAAAAATAAAACAAAATAAATGTAACATTAGTAAATGAACAGAGAATGGAAATTTGGGGAAAAAAAGCGAGTGTTCTATTAAAATTTAAAAGGTGTAAGGTATATATCTTTACCAATAATCAAAGTTAAGCAAATTTAACACGAAATACCATTTTCATCGGACAAACTGGTGAATATAAAATCTAAGGTAAGACAGACGTGGCTGGGAAGACAGGAAAGGGCACAACCCTTCTGGGAAAAAATTTGTTCATAATTTTTGGTCTAGTAATTTCACTTTCAGGGATCCTAAGAAAGAATAAAAATGCAGCCCTGGCTGGTGTAGCTCAGTGGATTGAGCACGGGCCTGTGAACCAAAGGATCGCAGTTCGATTCCCAGTCAGGGCACATGCCTGGGTTGCAGGCCAGTTCCCAGCAGGGGACGCACAAGAGGAAACCATACATTGATATTTCTCTCCCTCTCTCCCTCTCTCCTTCCCTTCCCCTCTAAAGATAAATAAATAAAATGTTTTTTAAAAAAATAAAAATGCAGATGATGGCTCTGTATAATGATATTTTTGCAATGTTATTTATCATAGTAAAAAGTCTAATGTCTAAAAATATAGAGACAGTTAAATAAACCATGGCATTTCTGAGTGGTTGTTTATAACTTCCCTGAATTCTTATAATATTTAAAGAAATAACTTTAAAAAGGAAAGAGATATGTATAAGTCTATTTTAAGAATAATCCTCAAATTTTAAAACAGTTTGCTTACTACCTGTGCGATTTTGGGCAGAGTATTAATCCCCCATGCCTCAGTTTTCTTATCTGTAAAATGAAGATAATTAGAGTGCCTTATAGCCTTGAAATGATGATTAAATGAGTTACTACAAGTAAAATAAATCACGTAATTGCATGTATCACATTCTATTGATATATTACATGCCTGGCACATAGTAAAAAGTACTTTGTGTACCAGGCATGTAATACATATAATAAATGCACACAATACATGCAATTAATATAGAATACAAATAAATGAAATTAATATATAATATACATATATAATAAAAATAAAGGCATGTAATAAATGAGAGCTCTTTTATTATATAAAACAAACTCCTTGATGCTTTATAGAAATCTAAGAAAACTTTAGACAATTGAACCTCAGAGTTTTCCAGTTTAAAATTGCAGGGATAACACTTTCCACCTTACAAGTTTATGTGCTTTAAAGGACGACCTACTCGACCATATTTTACATTCATATGAGGAATGAAGGGAAAGCGCAGCTGAGCTTCAGGACTCCAATCAAAGTAGTCGTAAGGAGAATCCCGGAGGATCCAGACCGCGAATGAGAGGGGAGGAGCAAGAGGCTGTTTATTTCATCATAAGCATTTTTATTCTACTTAGTTGTTTTCTGTTTTATTTGGTGAAATTTTATAAAAAGTAATATTTTAAATGTGTCGGGCCAGGACACAGAAAAACTGCTTATCTTGTGCAGGGCCTATGAAAGAAGAACAGAAGTATCTGTAGATGTGGAACAAAATCGCCTGGCGCCAGAAAGAACCAGAGGTCCTGTTCCTGGAAAGGGCAATGTTGAAGGTTACTGGCCGATTTCAGGGAATGCAGACCTTTGCAGCACCCTGAGGGCATGGCGCATCGCACCTCTGTTCCCAGAAGCAATCCCAGGCAACCTCAAAGGCACCCTCTTGGAAGGTGTAGGCAACTTCTGCTGTCTGATTGGCTCTGCTGGAGCTGGCCTGCCTGCAAATTAACCTTCAGGCAAAGGTTGGGAACTGTAATCTGGTGTATAATAATTCACTGTGTGAACATTTTCTTCTCACTATCACCCTAAGAGGACTGAACCCTTATCAAGACAAAGCTCACCCTAGGTGCCTTGCAAAGACTAATCTCCCTCAGTAGGAGAAAGCAAGGAGGTATTTTTCCACTAGTGAGACATGTTTAGTTAAAGAGGTATATCCACTGATATTGCTCAGACACCCAGGAAAAACTGCCTCTAAGGAGGAGAGAAATAAAATCCATGTATGCTTTTCAGTTTGAGCCCAGAAATTAGTTACCAAGCACACTACTTCTAAATGTCTAGCATTGAGCACACAAGGAATCCAACACTGCTTAGCACAAACTAGTCTCCATCCAACTAGACTCCACCATGGATCAACTCGAAACTACTCTTATAACTCAGAATATCATTACTTCCCTTAAGTAAGGACCAGCTCATAGGTACACAGAAAAGGTACTCAATTTTTACCACTATCCAGGAATAGCTAGACATTTAAAATCTAATTATTTTGCTTTCCAAGACATTAAACTTCAACTCCCCACCAATGTCAGTTTCTCTCCTTGGCTTCATTTTTTCCCTTGTGGTTAGTGACACTCTCCAACATCAGTTCTTTGTGTGCAAGCAAATACTGCTCTTACAGTTTTACGTTGAGTAACAACTCATCCACTCCTATAGGAACCTCACATATATGAAATATAGCTAAGATTGGGAAATAAAGAAAAATGGCAAAAAAAAAAATGTTGTAAAGGAGTCTAGGAACCAAAGGATGCATTGCCTCTCAAATCCAAACTCAGAAAGTTTATTTGCTCGTATTGTTCCCAAGTTTAATAAGTATCACGCTAGGAGATATATCAGTATCTTGTTAGATAATATTGTTAACCTACAAATACAAAAGACTAAACTGAGAACACTTACCTGAGATCCAAGGTTATTTTACACTGTTTTAACATTCCAAGGGTTTGAGGAGCAAGTAAGACACGTAAGGCAGTTCCTCTGGGGTGGCAGCTTAACGTCACTTTTAAAGTGGCTCCATTTATTATTTTTTACATTATGTAATTTGGAGATATAAAAATAAATTAAAATATACTAAAAAAATTGCAGTGCTAATAAGATTAGTGAATCTGGTTTCATGAACACAGAGGGGAAAAAAACCCCACAGAAACAGAAGATTAAAAGAGGAGTCACGGAGAAGGCACAGGGAGAGAAGCAAAATCAAAATGATTTCCAGTTCTATTCTTGACTTGAGGAGTAACTTGAGGCTAATTACTCAAATGGATATTAATTTAGATTAGTTTACATCAAAGCTACTATTCCATTCTAAAATTCTATGAATATGGTTTCAAAACAGTAGATAATCTGATAACAGGAAATAATTTAAGTCATAAAATAAAAAAACAAAAACAGCAAAGAACCGCAGTCTGGGGATTATTTACTACAGAAGCAAAGTACTCTACCCTGGAGTAGGCTTTATCACAGCACATAAATATTTTTCACAAAGTCCTACAGGCAGGAAAAGGCCAGACAGAACCATTGTAAATTATTACACTTATATTCTTTATGCTATCATTTTAATTAACTTATTTGTTACCTAGGATCCTCTACTAAAATATACAGAGTGTGGCAAAAGTACGTTTACAGCTTTTCACATAGAAAATAATACAATAATTATGCCCTGGCTGGTGTGGCTCTGTGGATTGAGCGCCAGCCTTCGAACCAAAGGGTCGTCGGTTTGATTCCCAGTCAGGGCACAAGCCTGGGTTGTGGACCAGGTCCTCAGTGGGGGGCACTCGAGAGGCAACCACACATTGATGTTTCTCTCCCTCCCATCCCCTCTCTCTAAAAATTAATAAATAAAATCTTTTAAAAAACAAACAAAAAAGAAATTAATACAATAATTAAGAAATAATAATATAAGAATAAACTGTTTTGTGGACTTTGTCTGCTCTCCAATGCAGGCATCTTATCCATAGCTGTCACATTATGTCTCAATAAATATTTTCTGAAAAACATAATTTTCTCTTTTGATAATTTTTGACATTTGTGTTCAGTTTATAACCAAATTTCTGGGAATTATTTTGCTTTATCTCTACAGGAACTAGTTTAGCATTCATTGCCTCCAATGTGTTTTCCAACAAACCAAGGAATTTCATAATTCTCAGCAGACAGTGACTAGGTATCCTACAAATTTAACTCAGTTCTAACACAATCCACCTGGAGATAGTGCCCGATCCCACAGGCTGAGGACTCAGCCCCACAAGACTGCCTTCATGCCAGTCCCAAGTCCAGGTTGCTACCTGTGCTTCTGACCAAGTGGTTATACGAGGTGTGCCCAGAAAGTACAGCCATGTAAATGTAAAAAATAGAGACATTTATTGAAGAAGATACAAGGTACAAGATATACTGTACATAGGACAGTGATGCCTCAGTCGCCTTCAGAGTAGGCACCTTGGGACCTCACACAGTTCTCCCAGTCACCATCAGCTGCCCCAACCTATTTTCTTGAATTTCATCTATGACCTGAAATCTCTTCCCTTTCAGAGGTAATTTTAGTTTTGGGAAAAGCCAGAAGTTGCAGGGTGCCATATCTGGACTGTAGGGGTCTGAATCAACCGGGTGATTTTCTGTTTTGCCAAAAAACTCTGCACGATGAAGCTGCCAATCAGCAGTTGCCCATAGCTGCAGCCTTCTGAATCATTCAGATAGTTTCTGCAGAATAACGTTCAAGCTTCAAGGAACATTTGAGGCAGATTCATTGCTCTACTGGCTCAGTCATTTTGAATGTGATGGACACATAGTACACATGCTCATTCAACGGTGTCTACCACCCCCACTGACTAGTACACTGAAGTCATTATTCATGCATGCATATTGCAATCCATTCTTTTTATGTTAACAATGGCTGGACTTTTCCCTGACAGACCTTGTAAATTAGTGGTACCCACGAGTTGGATTAGTTTGCTAGGCTGGCTCACAGAGCTCAGAAGTCAATAAATAGGGCTAAAAGTTCTAGAGCAGGACATTTTTTTTTTTAAGGATTTTTTTAAACCTTTTAGACAAAGAAGCAATGTGTGAAGACTTTAAAAAGGCAGACGAGTTTATTTAGGCTAGAGGTAGTAAATAGTGAAGAACTATGAAGATAAAGATTACTTTAACAAAGTTTATTTACACAGATATTTCAGTCCTGTCTCTGGTGATAATATCCTCCTTCCTCCTGTAACAGGGAGGGTACTTTTCACGTGGGAGATTTATCTCCTGCCGTCAGGGAAGAAGGGTAAGGTACAGAGAACTCTGAGTGAACTTCCTGCTTCTGCTGTTTTCTCAAACTCCTTTGGTTTAAGATACTCAATACACACCCAAGTGCCACAATTTGGTGTAACACATTGTGAAACCCATCAGGTCTGAATTATTGTATACATAAAATTGTCTTTCACACTTCACACTTAAAAAATAACTTGACCCGGCATGGTACACAATTCTCACAATCTTTGAGGTAGGAAGTGTGTGCTCTCCTGGCATTCAGAGTTGCAGGTGGAGACCTCACTTTGATCAACAGATTGGGAACTGATGGGGAGTGGGGATGGAAATGAGGGTGGAAGACAGAGAGATCTCTTCTTACTTATTTCTGACCCCCACTTTCTCCTCCACCGAAAGTTACACAACAATAAGGATGGCATGAAGAAGAAAAATTGGAGAGCTATTTGGAAATCTACAAAAGATGCAGATTAACTGTTTTTGGAAAGTAGGTAAGAAAGAGGGCTAAGGTGGCTTCTAGATTTCTTGATAGAATGACTAGCTAGTCTTGCTTCAAAATGGTTTCAAGGTGAATGTAAGAATGCTTTTCTCTTCCACCAAATGCTTCCTCTCCCTGATCACCATGTTTCAATTTGTAGTTGGACTGTGTCTTCAGGGCATTCAAAATCTGAACTAACTCCATTCTATAATCCTGGCAAGTCTGAGGTTTATCAGCACCTTTAGACACAAACCTTTCTTAGCATCTCTTCTCTGTGAACTTTTATTATACTTGAATCTCTATTACCACTTATCAATTGTGTTGTAATTGAAAGAGTTTGCCTACTTGTCTTTCCCCTTTGAACGGGGAGCTTCCCAAGGGGAATAATGATATATTCATCTCTGTACCTTCAATCCTTGGCACTGAGATGAAATTTAAAGCAGGATTGATGGCCATTTAGAAAAAGGAGACTAACAAAAACTCCCTTTCACATAAAGGGAGTTTGTGAGATTGCTATACCTGAAAGCATTTTAATTAAAATACACACAGGTGAGACTGAGTCTTCAGGATACCTCCAACTGGTCATTCCTTCATCATTAATTTACCAGCGCTGTACTGAGGTACCAGCCACTGAGCTGGGTGGTGAAGACACACAGATGAATAGCAACTTGCAGCTTTGAAATTATCAGGGACTAACAGAGAAACTGCACTTTACCACTGGCCCCTTGAGACCATCCAGATTTGCAGAGAATTCAGAGGACAGGCAGCAGGCCTCACTGGTTTTGTCAGGCATCTGGTAGGTCAGTCATGCATATTTGGGGAATTAGATGGTGGGTGGGGAGAAACACCTGTCACTGTTGCATCAAATGAACTTTATAGCCAAGATGATGAAAATGGAAAATTCGGTTTTATTTTTTAAAAATATTCAGAAGCACCAGTACTATTTCAGAGGAACACATCATCCACAGCTTAGCTAAAAAACAGTGGTCCTCTAAAGTTGACCTGAAAAGCAAAATTGAAATGTATTTCTATTTAGACTAAACCTGTCTGAACAAAAGCATGAAAGTCTAGAAGAGGCGAAGATAAGTTTTAGAAATAATGCGGCCTCTGTAAACTGTCACGCGGGCGGAGAGCTGAGGCCGCCTTAGCCACCAGAAGGTGACCTGCTCATTTGGGGGGAGGACAAATGCATACTTGAGCCCTTGTCCTTGAAGGGGATTGAGCGAGCGGAGGGGAGGGGTAGGCGGTGCTCGGGTTTCCAATCACAATAAAGCAAGCTAGGAGGCTGCAGAGGGGGGCGGGTCCCGCCTCCTCCTCCTTTCCTGCGGATCCTGCGCGGGAGCAGACGCACGCAGCTGACATTGTCTCCTTGGCGGGACTCTTTCTAAGATCTGGAGAGCCTTCTCTTTCCCGGTAGGTTTCAGCTCAATAGCCTGAATCCCGACTCTCAGGCAAACCGGGTGGGACATGTAGGGGAGTCCCGGTGTGGCAAGACTCGGGGAAGGACCGCGAAAGACTTGTATCCTCTGGGGCCTTTAGCCTTGAGCATCCGGACTCTGGTCCTAACTCAACTCCTGGGTTGGAGGCTGCAGGCAGGTCTCGCTCTCCGCGGGGGAGGGGGGAGCGGGGGCGAGGGGCGAGGCCCTGCAACTGAGACCCAGGCTTTGTTCGCTGCGCTGCAGGACTCTGTTAGGTCCTGTGCTACCTGGAGGAGAGACTTGTCTTTGAAGCTGAAACCCGGGCTCGTCCTTGATCAGCTCCTGGCAGCCCCATCGCCCTCAGTGGCTGCTGGCAGGAGCCTGGATCCGCCCGAGGAGCTAGGGGACGGGGAAGGATCCAGGTGACTGCTAAGGATGGCTGATCTTGAACCTGGGAATTGGAATTAACAACCACGGGGAGGAAGAAATACCACTGCTTGTGCCAGGATGAGGGTCAACCCCGATCTGCAGGTTTGACCCTGCACTCCGGTATTGACTGGTCGGGGCTGTAGGCGGGTTCATTTCGGTCCTTTTTTCTTGATGCTTGGGGTGCTTTGTTTACTTTGCCAGCTTCGGGTGTTGAAGGAAGGCCCAGACTTTTCCGCTAGAGGCTTGATCAGAGGAGATCTGTGGTTGCCACCTTCCCTTGTGACCTGTCGTCCTTCTCTGGTGGCGAGGAGAGGAAGGGGTGGCTTGAAGACGGCCAGCAGGGGAAGCTGCAATTAGGGCCTAGAGAGAGGGGGAGGGGAGGGGCTTTCACGTCTTTAGAGGAGAAATTAGATGGCAAAAGAGGGCTTTAAAAAAGTTAGAATTGAGAGATATTCCATAAGGGGGATCTTTGTTCCTGAACTTAAGGCACTGGTTTATTTCTAATAATTTATATGCACCAGGGGTTAAGGGGGATGGGAACGTAAAGGACCAAGAATCAGGGGTTGTTTTTACCCTGTTTATCATTCTTCCTACAGCGACCACTCTTATCTTGGAACAGTCCTGCATACAATGCAAAACATTCTCTTTTAATTTCTTGTAACTCCTGTTAAGGAAAAGTTAAAGGAAAACACGTTTCACCAGGAAGATAGGAAAGAATCTGTACTGGCTCAAGATTCTTGGATTAGAGTTTCTGAAATTATCCAAATTACTTTAAAAGATCTATCAACAACTAATCGGTATTTATGTAGCAACCATTTCTGGATTTGTATTGTCCACTGCTTGCTGGGTCCTCTATACCTAAAGGACCTTAAAGCAACTAATGAAAATAAACTTAATGAAGAAAAATGACCCATTTGTGTCCCTTCAGCCAGAAGAGATGCGGCATTCTTCTGATTCTGCTCAAAATGCAGGATGTGTATGAATTTCATTGTAAGGTCATCTATTTGTGGAGACAGGCAGTTGCATGCTGTTCTATATTTCTTTAGTATCCACAAGAAACTGTAAATGTACTGTGAAAAGGCTAAATAATCTCTCAATTTAGTCCCTAAAGATTGGGGGAAATGTTTTGTTTTGTTTTGTTTAAGGGGGGAATAGCTTTAGAACAAAATAGTTGTTACACAAGTTTAAGTACTTTATTCCAACTCAGAGACTCACTAACTCTTAACATATACAATTGCTAAACTAGGTTTTGTTACTTAGTTATTTGCAGATGAGAAACAAAGACTGGGATTAGGAATCAGGGATGCAATTTTTAACAGGTACAGTGGCCTCCAGCGCAATGGCCTAACATTAGAAGTAAAAGGCAACATCAATAATGGATATTATAGTGGGTTACAATGGTAAGTGATACTTCCTTCTGAAGAAAGCGCTTATTTATGATGTGTTCCCTCTCTATCTTTAAGAAGGCAGAACGGTACAATGAATTTTGCCATTTATTTTAGTTATTCAGAAAGCACACCTCATCATCAGATAGATTTGGTATTATTGTGTAGAATGTTTTCCAACAATTTTCAGTTTAATTTTTTTAAATATGTAATTATTTTGGCTTTTTTTAATGGCTGGAAAGGAACTAATTCAAATGTTGATATTCTTCTACTGTGACCCCCTGAAAAGAAGATGTGTAAATATCTAACAACCTTTCAATAAGCTTCTAAGGTACACTGAAAGAGAGATTCAGGGTAATTTTGGGGGTACCTTTTGTATAAATATTACTTATTGCTATTATATTTTCACTGTATTTATTTAAGCACACATTGTACATTGAGTACACTGTGACACATTTAAAGAAAAGAGTTAAGTAGGAGAACCAGTTAGTCCTCCTCTTCCAAGAGTGATAATAACCATTAGTAGTAGAAATTACATTCATAATTGGCCATTATTTTTTTAGACCAAGCTTCCATATGAGTTAATAGGGAGCCCTGACTTAGTTAACATAGTTAACGTATAAATTCTTTAGAAGGACAGTGGAAACATCAGTTAATTTAAATATAAATGTCTTTGTCTTAGCCAGTGAATGAATAGCCACAAGACAAAAATTGGTACAACTTGTTGTTAAACACTAATATGGAATCAGAGGCTGAAGAACCCACTTCTAACAGTTCCATGGAGGTTTTGTCTTGATTAACTTCTCCATTAAATGAATCACATGGTTCTTTAAAGTATATTCTATGTTCTGGAATATCATTAGGCTCATCTTAAACTGTATTTTAACTCAGTATTGCGGTTGTAACAATCTCAGGATCGTTCCCATTCAGGGTGCATGTATAATACTTGATTCTTTTCTTGCAGTGCACAATGGCAACACTTAAGGAAAAACTGATTGCACCAGTTGCAGAAGAAGAGGCAGGGGTCCCCAACAATAAGATCACCGTCGTGGGTGTTGGACAAGTTGGAATGGCATGTGCCATCAGCATCCTGGGAAAGGTACATTTCGGGAACGCTGTACATGACGGCCATTTCAGCATGTGTTCTTTAGGCGCTTCAGGAATTTATCGTATCTTTAAAAGATTTTTTTCCTGAATAATTTGAACTAAGTTGTAGACATGATACTGAACCTTTAAATATGTAAGCATGTGTCTCCTAAGAGAATGACAGTCTCCCTATCTGATGCAATAGAGTTAACACTCCTGGGAACTTCACATTGATGTAATACTGTTATCTAATGTACAGTGCCAGATTTAAAATTCTTCCGGTGTCAATATCATGCTTTTTATAGCTGTTTTCACCCTAATCCAAGATCATATATTTTATATACTTGTCATGTCTCTTTATTCTTCTTTAATCTAAAACTGCTACTCACCCTTCCTTTGTCTCCTATCAGTGACATTTTTGAAGAGTCCATGTCCGTTTTGTAGAATGCCCCTCTGTTCACATTGGTTTGATGCTTCTTTCCAGGGGTGTCCAACCTGGGGCCTGTGGGCCATATGCGGCCCAGGATGGCTATGACTGCAGCCTGACACAAAATTGTAAATTTACTTAAAACCTTTTTTTTTTTGCTCATCAGTTTTTGTTAGTATTTGTGTACTTAATGTGTGGCCCAAGACAACTCTTCTTCATGTGGCCCAGAGATGCCAAAAGGTTGGACTCCCCTGTTCGGTTCTGGTTAAATTTTAGGGTAGGGTTATGACTAGGTGATGTAATATCCTTCCTGGTGCATCACATCAGGAGTCACGTGATGGTCAGCTTGTCTCATTACTGGTGGTAACTGCAAGATTTCTCCACTGCAAAGACCCCTTCACCCTGTACAACTAATAAGTAATGTGCACAGTGGCTTTTTGAGGTCATGAGAATGTCCTATTATTCTCCTCCAACTGTCGCCCAATAGTTTTATTTTGAAATAATTTTAAATTTACAGAAAATTTGCAAGAATAGTAAGAAAAGTAAATCTTTCATATCCACTTTACCCAGATTTACCAGCTCTTAGATTTTATTTTATTCTCTCCCTCTCTCTTTTTCCCTTTCTCTTTGTGCTTGTGTGTGTGTGTATATATATATATACTTATAATGAATTTTTTTGAGCCATTTGAGACTTAAAAGCAGACATCATACCCTTTCCTCCTACATCCATGGGAGCACATCCATTGAAAATAGGACCTACTCACGTATTCTCAACATAACCACTGCGGTCACCAGCATCAGGGGATTTTACATTGATATTGGACTGTTAGCACCTTGCACTCCTTCAGAGTATGTTTTTCCTCTATACCTGCATGGACTTTTGGCTTGCCTCATGTTCCCTTGTGGTTTAAACCATAGTTAGCTTTGTTTAGTCTCCAAGGACTTTTAAGGAAAGCTTTTTTTCTTATTTACCTCACTGGATTCATTCTTGTTCTTTCTGAAGGCTGCCTTAAATGTAGGAACTACCTACTCCCCTCAAAAGAAAAAAATGCTGCCTTGTCTTCAGAACACACTGCCTCTTTGTATTTATGTGAAGGCTGCCTGAATAACTCCTCGCCGGGCATATTTCTGTTTACGAAGTTTAAATTCTAAAGGAACAAATTCTGAATCTCCACTGAGAAAAAGTGTTCAAAGCAATCAACTAAACTGTGCAGTGTACAACAATGAAAGTTTGTTCTTTTGCATTTTTTCTATCTCATCTTAATTGATTAAATGCCTGTGATTTAGGATAGCTGCTTTCAAAATTACAGGGAATTCAAATAACCGCACTTTAGCGCTCACTGTTCATACCAGTAAAAATGAAAAGCAGTCCAGCTTATATTTCTTTTACGTAACATTTATTCAGTGTGTAAATGTTCACCGTTTTAACTGAATGCTGGATTTTAAATGATAACCTGCGGAAATGGGAGCTGTTCCCCTCCTGTTTGCAGATGGGGTGGCTGAGATGTGAGGTGAGGGAGCCCGCAGTCCGCAGCGGGTAGTGGCAAAGCTGCCGTTCGAACCCTGAACTCTAAACTCTTAACCATAGAGACTGAAATTTCTTTTTATTCCCTGCTAGCATTTGGGCAGACAAACACATAAAGGAATTAGTGAAATGCCAGCTAAGGATTTAGATTTTTCAGAAACCTGTATCTGGGCTATCCTGAGTCTATGTGTACCTCAATGATCGTTTTAATTGTAAATTTACAATCCTCCTTAGTAAATAATTTAATTGAGACTGTATCTGCAGTTACATAATACTTTGGCCCAATTCAAGTGCTTAAGAGAACAGACCCTGCTGCTAACACGGTAGGAATCTTCCAATTTAGATGCTTGCTGGGAGTGAACGACTGCCTTATTGACACACCATTTTCTTCATTAAAAATGTTTACATCTTATTTAATGAGTAAGGATGAAAGTACTTAACAATTGTTATTAATATAGGGTGAGGATAGACCCCACTAGTTTAATAGAGAAGGAAATTAACAGTGTTTATTCTGTTCAGTTTCTGTATTTTGCCACGTTTCTCCACAAAAGTTCCAGGAGAAACTTTTATTGTCATCTATATATTACAGTTGGGGAAAAAAAAAAAACACAGAAAGATTAAGTGACTCAGTGAAGATCACATAGATAGTGAGTACCAGATCTGGCCCTTTGAGCTCATCAGGGCTGTGCTTTACAGAGGACGCACGTTGCTTTGGCCAGAAAATGAGCCATGTGAGGGTGCTGGGGATGGAGAGCTTGAGGCCCACCGCTCAGCTTAGGCTTGGGGAGGCGACTCAGGCTCCCCAGTACGGACACAGTTGCAAAGACCCAGTTATTTTCTGCCTGAGCTCTTTCCCCCTCCCCCACCCTCATTGCCAAAGTAATAACCATAGCGAGCTTTTATAAAAATAGGAGCTCTCCTACTTAAAAACTTTTTCGTAGTGTCCCAGAGCACATGAGCTACACTTACACAAACACCCTGTGAGGCCATAGGATCTTTCCCCGCCTGCCTCTCAGCAAGGCAGTGGTGTACACAACCCCAGGGGGCGCCATTCACGGTGTGCGGAGCACCCGCCAGTGCAGTGTGGCACTGTTTCGGACCTCATCTCTTACCCTCTGCCCACTTCCTTCAACACACCAGCCTCATTTGGCTTCAACCCTTTTACTTGATTTTCCCTTTTCCTGGAATGTCTCCCTAGACCATCACAGAGGTGACTCCTCGCTGTCATTCAGATCGTGCCTCTGCAGACAGGTCCTCCCTGACTCTCAGTACAAAGTAAACTTCCTTCCCAGTAACTTTAACATCACCCTGCCCCTTGGTGTTTATAGCACTTCCACCATCAGAACCATCTTAAATCGTTTGCTTAATTCCTGTTCTTTTCCCGATACATTCCATGAGAGCAGGGACCTTGCCAAGTTTTTGGATTACTGTACTCCTGATTAGTAGAATAATGCCTGACACATTCAGTAATAAATATATATATTAAGTAACAGAATATGCCTGCTATTACTAATAAACTGCATTTACATTTGGCTGAATTTTGATCATAGCTTTTCCTTTTTCGTGGCTTCTACTGCTAAATAGGACTCCTGCCCCACGCTACCAGCCGCAAATTCTGCATTTAGCTGCCAGGGTCACATGTAGCTTTCAAGCAGATTCACCCTGTGCTGAGCCTCCGTGCCCAGCTGTTCTTTGTCTGTTCTTAATTTAGTCAGCTGTATCCATGTTCTTGAACAAATACAGCATAAGAAGGCTCTTAGAAGGAGCAATGTAATTACAGACATAGAGCAAAGCAGTTTTTATAGTGCAGACTTGGCTTACAAGTGGAATTGAATTAAAATTTCGAAGAGACAGGTTAATGGAACAAACTAAAAGCCCAGATATAGGCCCAAACAATGTTTAATGGTAGAAGTGGTATTCCAGAAGAGAAGAAAGGACAAATTATTTTAAAAATGGTGCTTATCCAATTAGCTAACCACTTGAAAAAGGGTACACCTTTTCCTCCCCCAAAATTTCATGCACCCTAAACACTTGACTGTAGAAATGCATCCATCAAATATTAAGGCATTGCTGGCTGTAATTTATTAGCTGTGAGAACCAAGAGGCAGACAGTGGCTGTGTCTGGTCCACGCAGTACTTTAGATTAAAAGACATTTTTGTAGTAGGTTAAATAAGGTTTCAACAGTGATGTTCTTGGCTTCTAACTGACCTTGTTCCTTAATAAGTTACTGCTTTTGCAATTAATCTGAGTCTTGCAGTTTTAAAGATTTTAAAGTATATTTACAACTGAAGTGAAATACATTGATGATAAATCAAACAACAGCATCACTACTTAGTCACACGTCTTCCACTTGCCTGCCTCCACACCTGGAAGATCCTCAGTGGTGCAGATGCGGCTAAATTCAGCGCTGCAATTAGTTTTTTGAAGTGTTGGATCTCTTCCTTCCTTGCCAGCTGAGAATGCTCTTCTCAGCCGGTTCTCTACACCCACTGAAACAAAAGACAGGATCTGAGATCCTGTGATAGCCTTTTCTACCTAAGCCCCGAACAGTTTTGCCCTGTAGACTTCAACAGCACACATGTGCTATTACTAAAATAAGAGTGATGTTCTCTGTGCTCAGTACCTTGACAGAATGCTGTGGCTGGTATTAAGTTACATTGTACAGTAGGTTGCCAAAGAATGTTGGTTCATTATAACGTTGATGAGATGCCGTGGGAACTTAATTCTTGTTTATAACAGTTAACCTATGGTAAAATGGGTTTCATTATATATCATTGTGCCACAGTTCCAAGAACCTATCAACGATGTTAAGTAGGGACTTACTATATTCATTCAGAACTTAAAAAACACAAATGAGGGCTTCATGTGACCCTGTGAGAGGCTACAAAGGAACAAAATCATTTTAAAAGTGTTAAAATATATGTTTAAGTAAAAAAAAAAGGTGAAAATTAATGCCAGTATTTGATATACATGGAAAGAGAAAATATTTACTCTGTAATCCCCAACTTATAAAATGGTCATTTCAGAAATTTGCCAGTAAGTTAGTTGCTTGAACTAAGAACACGCTCAATCACAAGGAGGCTGGAGTCTCATAAACCCTCACAAGCAAACCGTTCCAGCTCGCTTCATGAGGGTAGCCAGCTACTGGAATTCTAGAGACAGGATGGTACTCATTCCTTGGCTGCTGCAGGAAGGACCTGCTTTGCTGGCAAGCAAAAGTAGGTCAGCTTCCTTATTGGCACTTTCACCTCTCTCTGCTTCCCTCTGCACTGGTCAACAGTTCCCTGACCGCACCAGTACTACCCTGGGCTACTTCGCCTTACCCTTCAAAGTTCTACCTGAACGCCAATTACCAGTGGACTCCAGTGTTGATATATCATACTAAGCTAATTATTTTGCTAACAGCCCTAAAAACAGCAGAGGCAAAAACTAGTGATGTTTCAATGGGAGGGATAACTACTTGTTAAAGACTTCACAAATCATGGATTTCTGTGGGATAATCAGATTTCAAAACTGAAAGGTTGTTTAGATGCATCTAGTCTGACACCCTCCCCGCTCACTTTTACCAGAAGAAAAGATCAAGGACTTGCTGAAGAATGCACACGATTACTGAAAGGGAGAATCCAGAGTTGGTTTTTTCTCCCACTATTCGTGTAGAGATATGGAGAAATATGAACATGTAAAATATGTTAAACATGTTTTATAGCACATGTGAAATTATGCTAGATCAAGAGTAAACAGTATACTTATTTATTTAGGTTTTTTTTCTGCATGCATGGTAGAGGATGACCATTGGAATAGAAAATAAAAAACTCTGAAACTGGGCAAGTTCAGATTGATCTTTTGGAGAATCTATTAGTCCTGGATCCCTCTGTCCATAAAATTCTTTTTCCTTTCCCCACCATGATATTCAAGTTGGTCAAAGCCAGCCTGAGGGGTCCATACTTCCACCAGGGCTTTCAATCCCACTTTCAGGTGAACTTAAACTCGTGATGGTTTAAGCCAGATCTACCCTCAGAAACCTTTCAAACTGGGGGTGACCTCCCAGGGATGGACACACTGGCCAAAGTTGTTTCTGGTTGTGGGTGGGTTTCTTGTGCACCCTTAATCTACTGTTGAACCACACTGGTTTCATCAAGAATCCTTACGTCCATGTATTCCTAAAGCCATTTGCATTGTGTAACTCAAATTCTATTTGATTACTGGAAAGTAAAATTCTAAAAAATCAGTGTCTTAAATAAATATCAATAGTTCATTATAAAAGATGTTTTTTGTTGTTGCTGTTTAAATAAAAGAACTCACCTAATTCTATAAGAAAAGTCTTGAGGTTTTCAGTCACTGGACTCTTGGCCATTGAAAGGGTCTCTGGGTTATATTGTGAACTGGGGTACCCTAGCATAGCTTAGAGGACTAACACCTGTTTTTGTGATTCTAGTCTCTGGCTGATGAACTTGCTCTTGTGGATGTATTGGAAGATAAACTCAAAGGAGAAATGATGGACCTGCAGCATGGGAGCTTGTTTCTTCAGACACCAAAAATTGTGGCAGATAAAGGTAGTATCATTTCATGCCCAATATGATTTCTCTAATAATAAATCACACCCTAGCTGGTGTGGCTTAGTGGATTGAGCATGGCCTGTGAACCAAAGGGCTGCTGGTTCAATTCCCAGTCAGGGCTCATGCCTAGGTTACAGGCCAGGTCCCTATTGGGGGGCATGCGAGAGGCAACTACACATTGATATTGCTCTCCCTCTCTTTCTCCCTCCCTTTCCCTCTCTAGGAGTAAATAAATAAAATCTTTAAGATAGATAGATGGATAGATAGATAGATAGATAGATAGATATCCTTACTTCCTGATACAACATTAGTCTTTCCATCGTGATGAGTCTAGTGCTGGCAGTTCTCTCCTGGTTCCGATTCATTCTGGCGGACAAACACAGCATTACCTCTGTAAACAAAGCCCCACCTGACTTCATACATTTGATGTGTAACATTTTAGCATATTGTTGTTATGTTTGTTTATGTGTATGTGAGAATGGGAAGGTTTTAGACAGGGGAAAAAATTGCACAAAGTAAGTTATTTGAATGCCTTGAAGAAACTAAATAAATTCCAGAACAGATGACTAAAATAATCTGTTCTGGATTAGCACATTTATGCAGTGATTCTGCCCACACAGCATGGCTATGCCTACAGATATAGAAATGTGGGTTCCAAAGCAATCTGTAACAACACTACTACTACTAATATCTGTTATTGATTGAATGGTTAAGCATTCTGTGTACTGTGCAATTTTTTGCATGTCTCACTTTACTTCATCTTCACAAAACTCTATGAGAGCTATTACCCCCACTTTATGGGAGAGGAAACATAAAATAGTAGTGACCCTCAAAGATTACACACTAGCACAGTTTAATTATGTCATCCATAGTTATTAAGTCTGATGATCACATGAAGTCATAATGTCTGTTTATTTTGGGAAAGGACACATTTTCTTGAGGAAAAAAATAAAACATTCCCTAGAAAAACTCACTGCTAAAAATGAATAAACTTGAGGATTAGAAATTAATTGCTAGCCAAGAATAAACAGTTGAGTTCCTTCCTTCCTCATCATAGATTGAATCAACACTACAGACCTAAAGGTACCTTTAAATTATTTATTTTTATTGAAGGGTTGCCTGTTGAACTCACTGTTTATGCTTTGTGTTATTACTGACAGTCCAATTTTCTCTAAAGTCAGTAGCAAGTTGAATTTGTTAGCCAGAAACATATATTTTTATGATTTTATTTATTTATTTTTAGGGAGGGAGGGAGGGAGAAAGAGAGGGAGAGAAACATCGATGTGTGGTTGCCTCTTGCACACCCCCAACTAGGTACCTGGCCCGCAACCCAGGCATGTGCCCTGGCTGGGAATTGAACCAGTAACCCTTTAGTTCACAGGCCAGCACTCAAGCCACTGAGCCACACCAGCCAGGGCAGCCAGAAACATAATTTAGGACCTTCTTTATTTCCTTGGTCCATTCTCTGAGCCAATTTTATGTTTGGAATGTTTTCATATAGGAGAAAGAAGCCGTAGGAACATTGTACTTCAAAACCTTTAATACAAAAACCATAATTCTCACATAAATTCTAGAAGCTTATGAATGTTTAGCTAGTTTTAGAGTGCACCATACCTGATATGTTTTGATGAAGCTTTGTATTTGAAGTACCTTTTCCCCCCGGCCTTCCAGATTACTCTGTGACTGCCAATTCGAAGATCGTGGTGGTAACCGCAGGAGTTCGCCAGCAAGAGGGAGAGAGTCGTCTCAACCTGGTGCAGAGGAATGTCAATGTCTTCAAATTCATTATTCCTCAGATCGTCAAGTACAGCCCTGACTGCATCATAATTGTGGTTTCTAACCCAGGTATTTTAATCAGTTATAAAGGGATCAGTTATGTAGGGTCAATGCTTTCAGGTTTTGTTTTGTTTTCTTTTTTGAATTTGAGACGATCTGTTCTGGCATTCAGTAGCAGAAGCAATTTGCATGTCTTCTATTATTGGCCCCAAAAGAGTGGCATCTGCAAGACAAATGGCACTGTCCGAGGCTAAATGTTTAAAAAATGAGAAAAGCAGTGTCATCTGTTTGCTCTCTCTGGGATTGTTTAGAGTCTAAACGCTTTTAAAATTTCCATAAAGATTATTCTGGGATACGTAATGAAACATTTGAGTGTGGCTTCAGTTTGTAAGAAATGTTTTAGCCTATTTGATCTTCTGTTTTCCTTACCTCTAAAACTCTTCATAACTGAATCAGATTGAATTTGAAACAAAAAGTATAAGAAAACCATTATTCAGTCTTGGTTTAAAGATAGAAATAGACTATATTAATAGACAAACACATGCTAACACCAAATGTTAAAACTTAATACTTCTGGTTAGAATTACATTTTTTTTTACTACATAGTCAAAATCCATTCTCTTTCACACTTCTTTTGTCTATAATTTTCCACCAAACTTACTGTTTACTGGTGAGCATACTAGACTATTGAAAAAATGGTAAAGCTGATTATTTCTGACAGTTCATATTAAGAAAGATTGTGAATAAGAGCCAGGGGAATCCTTATACTTTATGAAATATTGACAGCTGAGAGCCAGCAAAGATGAAATTATTTTAGTATTATTCCTCATCTCTTGGGTTACGGCTTACTAAACAGTTCAGCCGTGCATCTGTAAGTTCTCGTGGTGGCAGACAGATGTAAAATAGGAATGACAAACACCTGGCACATGAGACGTTGTTATGTCCTGTGTCTAAGGCAGACATTAATAACTGGTTGTACAACTTTCCAGGGATAGCTTCAAAGTCTCAACTCCCCCAAGTCACTCTTGCTGAATCCAGGTTGCCAAGGAAGAGTTTGTAATATCTGTCCACAATGATCTTAAAATAGCTTAGCCAGCATCTATTTATGAGTGGAGTTGGGGTTGCAAATTAACTCCTTGCCTTTCTTGCGTGCTCATATTCCTACTTACATAGCTCAGCCTGTAAGGACCGTGACGGGCAAGTTTTGCCTCTGCAGACTCAAGGCAGCACCACACAGAATAAAGGCTCTGTCACAGAGGTCTTTTTATTAAATAGTAGGGCATGTCAATATCTTGCCTTTAACAATTATTTACTGAATAGCATCTGTGCCCCCGGAAAATTTGTAGTAGCATCCCTTAATAATTCAGTAACCAATGGCTTTTGGTGTATGATGACCGTTGTTAACAATCATGGAATTAGAAGAAACTGAAGTGATGGTCTAATTCAACCCTTTCTCTTTCTTTCTACACGCAGTGAAATTAATTAATCTGCTAAGTTCTTATATGTTCTTGTTTCAAGTAATAATATAAATAAAAAACCACAAAGTTTCATTTTTCTTGTTTCTCTAATCCCTGTCATCTCAAACATGAAAAGTCAAGGTATTTGCATCTTTCTAGGCACAACTCATTTTGGGAGTTGGGAAATGGAAGAGGAGGAAGCTGGGGCTCCCACCAATTTACATAGCAGTTGAAATCAGTTTTGATTTACTTACATATTTTTTTCTAAATTTTTAGTGGATATTCTCACCTATGTTACCTGGAAACTAAGTGGATTACCCAAGCACCGTGTGATTGGAAGTGGATGTAACCTGGATTCTGCTAGATTTCGCTACCTTATGGCTGAAAAACTTGGCATTCATCCCAGCAGCTGCCATGGGTGGATTTTGGGAGAACATGGCGACTCAAGTGGTAAAAATAATAAAAATAAAACAAAAAATAGATAATATTTACTGTGTACTACTTATGGTATTGTTCTTGTCATTCTGAATTTTTTGTTTTTAAATTTTATTTTATACATTTTTGCATACTTAACATTACAAATAAGTAATTTGTAGGAGGTAACTTTGATATAAACTAAGCAAATACCTATACTATGATGATGTCAAATATCACATACTAATCCCCTCATATTTTATATATTTATTATTTGTATTCTACTGTAAGAGAAAGCTTCCTCTTCTCCATTTATTTATTTATTCTTTTATTAATATCAGTATAGACTCAGATATTTTATTTCTCAAAAGTTCTGTCACCCTTGTAGTGCACAAATTGTCTCACATTTTTTGAGTAACAGACTCCTCAGGCTGGCTCTCATGTCTTTTTGATGTCTCACCATTTCTTGAGCCCTTCCTTGCTTTCTGGAACAATACAGTGCACCAGGTTCATCTCCTCCTTTCCCCTTACCAGCATTAGAATCATCTTTGTCTCCAAAGAGCCCAGTTTCCTTCTAAGGAGAATGGTATTTAGAAACCATGACCTGGGATAGGTGTGTTCATGCTCCTGGTATGTCTTTGCTTCTAGACTCTTTCCCTGGACAGAGCTATGATAGCCATTATATTTATGGGAGAGGGATACACTGGGCAGTAGAAGCTTTAAATAACCAGTGTCTACTATTCAATAATGTAAAATAAATCTTGCTTCAAATGAAATCTTACTTCTAATAAACTATTAATGACAACTAACAATCATTTAAGTAATATGAAACCTTATGGTATATTTATCAAATATTTTCTTGAGGAACTTAACTAGAATTATTGGATATAAATTAATAATTGTAACAATATCAATATGAAACAGTTAAGCATTATTTATTCTAAATGTTGTAAAGGTGATATTTCTTTTCATTGAAATAAGTATTTCTGTTTCAAACAATTTTATGTAAAACCATTTATGAACAATTGTGGCTGTATTTAATAACTCTAAGCCTATTTATTAAACATAGAATTATTTTATGCATTGAACAGGCTTATTGTATAAAACTGTAATAATACAAAACTTTAATATTAATGATAACAATGATCTGTCTTATACTAAATTTATTTCTACCCAATATGCAAAGAGTTAATTTCTTTGCATTCGTGCTTTCTATATAATGAGACTGATGTTTTTCTGACATATTTTATTCAAGAGTTCTTCATATCCAAGGATTTATCTGAATTTATTTCCTGTATAAAGTTTTTAGTACAGTGTCTGGTATATAGTAAAAGTTTAATAAATGCTAGTCTTTACAAATATACAATTACTAAAACCACAGATCTGAAAGTGCTAGTGTGTGTTCTCCAGTTCAAGACTTGCCTATCAATGGGGAAAAATGGAAGCAAAGTCATCATTGTGGTTTGTTGAAGGTCCTTTAGTTAATTAGTGTCATAATTACAACTAGAATCACGTCCCAAACCAATGTTCTATTCAAGCACTACTGTGTCATTTTTTTCCAAAACATCTTTTTTCCTGTTTCCATATTGATCAATATTATGTACATGAAATGAAGAGAATTAAGCCATGCTCACTATGGCACGATTTGCAAAAGTTGCGGACTAAAAGAGGTTTTGTTTGGCCATGAGCAGCTTTGCCCTTCATAGCCATGCTAGACTTCACCCCATGATCTTACTCATATTTCCCAAGTCTGTTGCTTTCCTGGATCCAAAGGTCCATGAGGAACACATACTTATTTCTTAAGGGCTGGTTTAAATGCCTATACTTTGTACCCCTTCCTGACACCCCTTTTCCCCTACGTTAAGCAGACCCTTATTCATGTTTTACTATACTTCCCCCATACTTCTGTGAGAGCTAAACCTTGCTTTAGTTTCCTTCCCTTGTCTGCTTCTCACCGTAGCTTCTGAGCTTGTCCGTGTCACAGAGCGTGTCTTTACTCATCTTTGTACGCCTAGGTCTTCAATACCTGCTCTTGGCTGGGCAGGAGGTGTTAGAACAGGCAAGGGAGTTGTTCTGGTATGTCAGAACCTCCAAAAGATACAGCCTGGGGCTCGCCTTGTCTGCTGTGCCTCTGGAGCCATTCTTAGAAGGAAATATTTGATCCAGTTAAGACCAGAAAAAAAATCATTGTGGTTTACATGAAGTTTCTTTCAAGAAATAGATTGAACTTGAGGCAAGAGAAGAGATTATTTGACTACCTAAGATTTTTTTTCACCTTGCTCCAGAAAAAAAAAAATGGGGCTTATATTAAAAATATAAACAGGAGGAAAGTTAAAAATTCCTCAAACCAAAACTTTAGGATAGTTCTGAACCAGAATCTCTTGTGATTTTATGAACTTAGACAAAAACAAAAAGTTCCTGTTTTCTATAAGACTGACACAATCATTCTGCTTTGCACCAGAATGGTTGAAAGTTAAAATATCAGATGTGTGGCTCTTTGAAGGCAAATGTCAGCCTTTTGGGTCTGACAGACTGGAGCCAGTTGTCACTGGAGCAGGTCAAATGGGTAGCCTGCAACAGAGGTGAAATCTGAACTAAGAGAGGAAAAGGTTTCTGAAAACAGTGTTAGAAATGTGCAAAATGTCTATTTTTATTTTTTAATTTTATTTTCTTATTTATAGTGGCTGTGTGGAGTGGAGTGAATGTGGCAGGCGTTTCTCTTCAGGAACTGAATCCAGAAATGGGAACAGACAATGACAGTGAAAATTGGAAGGAAGTGCACAAGATGGTGGTTGAAAGGTAATTGGAAAGGGGCTTGATTTAAGACGATTATTTGCATCTTCACTTATATAAAATTATATGCAACTTGCAAGGCTGCCTGCACGTTTAAACTCACTATAGTAAACATGCAGCTGCTGAAACAGACAAGACTACCTTACACAGGTCAAAAGTGCTATACCAGTCCCTGCAGGGGAAGCAATTATTTTTCTAGAGAAATTCTGTTGTAGAGATAACGGGAGCAAAACATAGCATTAACAAGTGAAACAGGCTTTCAAAAGGTGTCCTATAGAAGGACGCTACTAGTCTCATAATTGCCTAAAATAAATACTGGCTGATTGATTGTTGAAAGTGTTTAAAATTAAACTGTGCTATATTTATCCTTCCACACTCAGATAAAAAAGTCCCCCTTTCCTTCCATCTTCTTTTTCTGGAAACTGACTCTTGAGACTAACCATTCTGTCTTTTTATGACCTTTGTGCTTATCATAAAACAAGATGTCATTTGGCTCTGGATTGAGTCATGGCACTAACACTAACTATATATCTCAGGGAAGCCACTTAACCTTTAAGTTTCATCTTGCTTTTTCTCCTCTGGAAAGTCATATGGTAATAGAATTATTGTACAAATTGAGTAAAAGCAGACACACCTATGTACACACTTATTGATGAGCTTTTAATATTAGCTGTTATTTACAGAAATTTATTGTAACAAAACTAACTGATATTTTAAATATGGAATCATTTTATTCAGTTTTATTTTAATGATTTTTTTTTCAGGAATTTGACCTGTATAATGAGAAAAATAATCTTTAAAAATCGAACAGCTCTTTAGAATTTTATGAACATAAACTCTTTATTTTATTAATGAGAAAACTAGGACTCACCCAGGTGATAATAACTTGCCCATGGTCTTCTAGCCACTGATAGAGTTTGTTAAATCCCAATTCCCTAATACTGAGTTATTCCTGCTTCCTTTCAAGTACCTGTGCCTTTTTTTTTGTACATTTTGTGGTGTACAGTTTGTGTTCAGAAAATTTCCAGGCAAAGTATTGTCATCACTTTGCTCTTAAGTTAGTTGCTCACGGTATTTTAGGTGACATTGTTAAGTGAGATCCCAAAATAAAGGTATAGTTTGTCATTTTAGTATGAAGGTTCTTTTATGAAATCAGTTTCCTGATTTCATTAATATCTTTGGAAATGTTCATGTTTATGAGTAAGAAGATTGGTTAGGAAATGTACATTTTTACCACTTTGGCTTTATATTCACTTGTGCAACCGTTATTTAAATTTATCAAAACATTTACATAACGCCTACCATGTAGTGTTTAAATTCCACACATTTTACACATATATGAACTCATTTAATGAAGTTATGAAACAGACACTGTTATCATCCTCATTTTATAGAAGAGATCACTGAGACAATGAAGGTTAAATAATTTATTGCTTTAAATGTTTTATTTATTTATTTTTAGAGAGGGGAAGGGAGGGAGAGAGAGGGAGAGGGAAACATCAATGTGTAGTTGCCTCTCATGTGCCTTCTACTAGGGACCTGGCCTGCAACCCAGGCTTGTGCCCTGACTGGGAATCTAACCAGTAACCTTTTGGTTTGCAGGCCAGTGCTCAATCACTGAACCACAGCAACCTGGGCATGAAAGGTTAAATAATTTAAACAAGATTACATAGTTCATAAAAAATACAGCAGGAGTCAGACACAAAAGATCTGGTTTTAATAATTTGAGTCCGATTTCAGTGATTTTTTTTATGAACCTTTTTTCTTCTTAGTGCCTATGAAATTATCAAGCTAAAAGGGTACACCAACTGGGCTATTGGATTAAGTGTGGCCGACCTCATTGAATCCATATTTAAAAATTTATCCAGGATTCATCCAGTGTCAACCATGGTGAAGGTAAGACAAACTGTTAAAAAGTGTAAAATGGTTTCTAGTTTTGTATTCTGTAAATAGATTCATTTAAAGAAAGACAAGATAAAGTCTCAGTACACAATATTTCCGTATCTCAAAGTTTTAGGTAGATTTCTTCTTTTACTACAGAAGTCCAAGATAGTAAGAGCACAAGTTTTAGAGGCTAAAACATCCAATAAATTTTTATAATTTCTCTTGTATGATGTGGCAAATTAAATGGTAACTCTGAATCTTATTTGGCATATCCTCACAATGGATAATCATTTAAATAAGTATATAATAGTTTTATTTTAAGTTGGTGTATTAAACTGTAGATTGAATTTGATATAGCACTTGATACCTAAGCAAATTTAGTTTAATTCAAAAGCTATGAAACTATTAAGTAAAAATTGATTTTTTTAATAAAACTAAATTTGTATTAGACATTTTGTAAGAAAACTCATTTTCCAAAAGTCAATGTCCAGGGTGAAATATTAGGATGGGTGCAGTAGATTAAAAGAAGTATACAAAAAAAGATAAATATAAAGCATTTGGGAACAAAATGTGTCAGATTTTTTAAAAAGCAAATATGGCAAAATTAGTGTCTTGGAGTGCATATATAAAAATTTGTTTATTCTCTCCACTTTGGTGTATATACAAAAAAATTGGAAATTACAAGTTTAAATTAACTTGTTAAGCAACAAGTTAACTTGTTTAAATTAACTTGTTAAGCACAGTTAAGCAACTTGTTTAATATAATTAAGTAATTTCAGTAATTATGTAGTGAAATTGATTCTATAAATAAATTACTTTATACAAACTGGTAAAGTGTTTTGGAAATTGTACTTTATTTTTTTTAAGCAACTCTTGGGTGCTATAAGAATCTTGTCTTTGAGTGGGCCCCACCCACTATTCTGGACCTCACAGGCTGGCTACCACCTGAAATTCTCTTCTTAACTAAAGAATTTTAAGAAACTTAAGATTTCATAAGAAGTAGCCCATTAAGAAGCATATTTGAATGCAATTTAATTTGAAGGCTTATATATCAATTTCTGTTAAGGTATCTAAGAGAGTTGTCAATAAGTTCAATAAAGTACTTAAAACTACTTCCTTACAAAATTTCTAGTTTTACTGTAGTGTATATTAGTCTATTCTGTGTGTAAAAACTAATTCAAAACATAAGTAGTATGGAAATATGGACCTGTAAGTGATGAAAACTAAAGATTGAGTTTTGTGTTTACAAATTTCCTACCATTCTTTCTGTTCAAACATGGGACCTATGATTAATCTTACCTCTGGTTTTATTTTTTGATCTAAATAATTTCCTTGCCTGGCAGGGGATGTATGGCATTGAGAACGAAGTCTTCCTGAGCCTTCCATGCATCCTGAATGCTCGAGGATTAACCAGTGTCATCAACCAGAAACTGAAGGATGATGAGGTTGCTCAACTCAAGGAGAGCGCGGATACCCTGTGGAACATCCAGAAGGACCTCAAAGACCTGTGACTGCAGGCTTCTAGACTGTAGGAATATAAACACTGCAATGTAATCGACCACGAGCCTTTAGTTCCCATCCATGTACATGGTTGCAGTTTGCTAACATCTTCCTGAGTATGTGAATTTGGGCTCATGGAACCAAAGCCCAGGCTTAGTGTAATGCTTGCAATATGAATCCTTGAACAAATAAAATTAACTATCAGTGTGCTTCTGTTTCTGAAATCCTTCCTTTAATGGTTTCTGAAAGATTTCAGTCAGTTTTGCAAATAATTTTCCCTTATATCATAAATTTCCATCAATTCTGTCATCTGCACTTCTATATTCCTCCCACTAAACAGCACAAAAATTTTGTCACAACATGTGCTAGGATTTTGTTGTTGTCTTGACAATATGATTATTATTTTTTAAGGGATTTGACTTTTTTTTTCACAGCAAAATTGAAAGTACAGAGATTTCCCATGTATCACCAGCCCCCACACATGCATAGCTTCCACCATTATCAACATCACCCACCAGAGTGGTACACTTGTTAAAGTCGATGAACCTGTATTGATACATCAGTGTCATGCAAAGTCCATAGTTCACTCCTGGTGTCGTACATTCTCTGAGTTTAGACAAATGTGTAAGGACGTGTATACATCATTGTAACAGTGTTTTCACTGCCTAAAAATCCTATGGTTACCATCTTGAAAGTCAGCAACTGAAGAAGGGTCTGTAGCCAACGGATGGCATTTACAAGGAAGTCTATTTCTCCAAAAGGAAGACCCTCTAAAGCAGCTTTCTAAAATGGAATTAACTTTGTCAGAGTTAGTTCTACTTGCTAATAAAAAAATTGGAGGGTGTATCATCCAGGTCCAGGCTACTGAGAGACAGCATAAAATGAGGTTTAAGGGAGAATTTAGGGCATACTTCTTTTAACAAAGCTTCCAAAAGAAGAAGGAAGCTTCTTTTAAGTAGTTTTGTTAACAAAGCTACTTAAACTGACCCCTTTATATCTATTATCTAGGGGTCAGTTTAAGTAGTTTTAAAAACATGAAATTTGTTATTTAAATCTGGAATTCAGTGCTGGTTCAAACACTGATCAACTGATTTGGGACAAGTTATCTACTTACCCACTCTTAAGCCTCAATTTTCTCACCTATGAAATAGGGGTAATCACAGTACTTCTTCAATAGGCACACAGTCCACATAGCCACTAAGTAGCAGAACTGAGATTTAACTCAAGCATGTAGATTCTTAATCTGTGCTCTTAAACACTGTACTTGCTACATTGCAGTAAGTATTAGTGTTACATTTTTGTATCAGAGTTCATAAAATAATATTAAAATCATTCTTGCATTTAATGCTCCTGTATATGATGAAGAAAGACTGAGTCAGGTGCCTATTAAGTACCTTTTTCAGGTCATTATTTCCAAAATGACTCAATCTTGGTATGAGGTTCATTCTTAGATGTAAGGAGAAATGTTATTTTCATTTATGTCTCTAATTCACTGTTGTAGTTTCTATGTGAATGCTGATTTACAATTAGCTAGTGATTTCCAAGCTAGAATTTCATAGACCAGTTTAAATTTTTTTTAAACTATCAGGGATGGCAAATGAGTATTTGCGGGGAGGGAGCTAGAGGGGCCTCCATATAAGTTTGTCAACTTATTTTGCCAAATAAGGATACTGGAAAAAAAAAAACAGATTCTCACCATTGTACAGAAGTAGAGACATTTTAATGCCATAATCTCAAATTTATCAGATGCCCTGTACAACGAGCAGAGAGGCAAAACCCTTGGGGTGGTGGAGCCAAGAGCTGCAAGAACTCTGGATCCTTGGTTGTCATGGAGCAGCTCTACCAGCTAAGGACCGCCTGCCTCCAAATTGCTTTCACATAGGAGGAAATAAACTTATCACTGTACCTGTCGCAGCTAGTCAAACCTAATTGTTTGTGACATACTTTGTCAGGCTTTATTGGGAACAATCAATCACAAGCAAAGTATCTGTTAGCAAATAACTTTTTATCTGATTGAGTAGATAGACATGAATGGTATATCACGAGACAAGGTGCTGTAAAATCCTTGAATCCTCACATAATTCAGTGCATGTGCTTTAGTTATTTTCTTATTCTCTGAGGTAACAGAAAAATGGAACTGCTCACATTTCCTGGGAATAGAGTAGATGCCCAGTGACACCTGCCTAGTCAATAAGTGGATTCAGGTATTCCATAGGTCAATATCCAAAATGCAAAAATCATACCCTGTTTGGGACTGACATAGATTACTTAGTCATAAAGGAAAGTTTATCTCATGAATTTAGCATAGAAAGTGACCTTGGCCCAAGCAAGCTGTTTTATAGAAGAGAAATTGGTTTGATTCACTTAGATGCAACCAAGCAAGTTGGAGGATCTATTTTTTGTAAATATTTTTTCAAAATGATAAAAACAAAAACAAACAAAATGTGGAGGATTTATCGGTGCACCTAACTGAAAAGTCTAGAAATGGAACTGACATTAAGCAAGAGTACACTCAGGAACAAAAAACATGCCACCAGAATTATTGAGCTTTTCTCCAACTCTGACATTCTCTCTTCTGTATATTCATTTGATGATTCTCAGGATCTGTGCCATGGTATATTGTCTATAGCAACTTCGGTCTCGTGTCCTCTAATGTTGAGGTCTACTAGAAAACTGCACCCAGTGCTTTCCTGGGAACTCCAGAAATATCTCATTGCATCTTATTGGTTCACACTGAGCGAAATGCGCATCCCCAAACCTGTTTCCATGGCCTGGGACGTGCAATGTGCTCTCACTAATGACTTGGTTTTTCTGGAACCAAAGCCCATAAACTTAAAGTGGTAGAGAGGATGGGTAACAGAAGTTTTTTGTTTGATTGTTTTAACTGCAGGTATTTTGAGAGAAAACCACTGCATTTTTTACTCTACCTGGCTCAACTTGATTCTGTTATTACTGCAGCTCCAACATAGAAACACTAGTCATTGTGTTAGGAAACTGGGAGACTAAAGGAAAGCAGGAATCCCCCAGGCAGATTTGCAGCAAATCGGTCTGTATGAGCAAAATCAAGTTGAGAATTAACAAGAGAAGCCATAATATATTAAAGTAGCCAGTAAACAAATGTCTGGTACAAATAACCTTGCTTGTTGCTATGGTAGAAAGACAGGGGACCTAGTCCATGTCAGCAGGGAAATGAAACATAGAGAAGTATAGTAACATGACATTTGTATGCTTAGTGTAGTCGTAGAGAACTACATGTCTGTCTAAATATTACGCTTGCAGAGTCATGGCTCTTCTCCATATTTGATCAGAATGTCAGATTCTTTACCTAAAATGTAGTAAATAAGGACATAAATGAGGCGATGTGTGGAAAATAACTTTATAAATTGTAAAGCCCTACACACATACATTATTATCATAATGATGAAAAATCACAAGTCTCATGATGGTTCTGAAAAGTAAAATCTTTGTGGACTGAGAGACTTCATAGAGATAATTTGGAAAATACGATTTAGATAAATGAAAAGAATTATGAAAAACCCAAGAGCATGTCCAGGGAAAAATGTCATGTGCTTCATACCATAAACCAGGACAATTTCTGAATAAATCAAAGATTTAAATGAAAAACAAAAAAATATGTGTAAGTTGTAAAAGAAAATATAGTACATTCCTTTATTACCTTGAACTTGGGCAGACTTTCTAAGTCTCCAAACCTAGAGTCATTGAAAAGAAAAAGAGACTTGTTCAGTTCAATTACACAAAAAGGGCTGCCTGCCTGAAAAAAACAACATAAGCAAAGTCAAAAGACATCAACCAACTGCGGGGTGAGGGGGCAGCAATTCATGTCACAGGCAAAGGGCGACTCTACAAGGAATTTTTAGAAAACGATTTTTTAAATGTTATAGGAAAATAATCAAAGGATATGAATAGACAAGTCACAAAAAAGAAAGGAAATTATTGTGACATGTGGAAAAATTCTCAACTTCATTCATAAGAAGTACAAATTATAAATATATTTGATATACTATTTTTCACCTAATAAGAAAAGTTCAAATACTTTATAACACATTTTATTAGCATAACTGTGAAGAAATGAAACTCACATGTTGCTGGAAGGAGCGTGAAATAACCCTGTGGAGGGCAACTGAGTAGTATCTACCCAAAATCGTAAAAGCATATGCCTTTGATTCAGAAGTTTCATTTTAGGGAATTAATCCTTCCTACTAGCATAAGAATGACATCATGTGCATTTAATTTAGCCAAGCATCACTTTGTAATAGCAAAAGATAGTAAACTATGGAAATGCTTATCATAAGAGACTATTAAAATACAGTTAACCATTCACTATATAAAATGTGGAGAAAAAAATAGTTTTTACATCCTTAGAAGACAGATTTAATTTAGTTTATTTTGAAACAACCAAGAAATTCCATTACTAGTGATCAGAGAAGAACAGATATATATAGGTAGTGAAATTATTCTGAGATGAATCTAGTTTGGGGTGAAAACAGCTTTCTAAGAAATAGAGAAAACCTGACATGTAGAAAGGTTAAGTAATGCAGAGAATTTTTCTCTCAAGGGGGAAAAATCAACCAGAAGGTGACGACAACTCACTTCCCAGGTTATCTCTTGTTTGTTCTACTGACATGGTACTTTTTTACCCACATTACAACGCGCTCACGGTGGCCAGGCAAGCCCTCTTAGCAATGAGGAACTAGATGGTCGCGGGGAAATCGTGACTCCCACCTGACACCAGAAAGCTGGTGCTTTCAATTCATACAGAACACGTAGATGGATATTTTTAGGCAGCTATATAATTCTAAGAATAATGCACAGGATATTTTTAACAGTAGACAAAAATAATACATACACGTATTAGTCAAGGGCTTTGCAAGGAGACATCATGGGCTTCCTTAAAATTTAAACATGTATTATATTTAGTTCCTCTTCCTAATTACAGTGTAGGAGAAATGGGAGAGTTAAGAGTGCTAGTATAATGCTTGACACAAGCAGCCTTTTAATGAATGTTAGCTCAATTGCATATTAGCAGAACATATTTTTAGGTTAAAAGTCCCATTTTATACATACCAGTAAATATTATTTTATGTAATACCCATATAGATACATAGGAAGGCATTTTTACTTATGTTAATTTGGAACACATGATAAGCTCAATAGTATATTTACATGTCATTTAAAAATGAGATGGTTTTTAAACACTTTCCTCCACTGTCTCAACCCAAATAAAAAGTAGTAGGGTTATTTGAATTTTAATAATCAAGTGTATTTGGATACCCAAAAACCCTTTTGAATACTAAAAATAAGATCTCCTGAGAAATTGATTTTACTTTTTATTCTGTGACCATGGAGAATTGGAATAAAAAGAATGATGTCCTGTTTCATGTGGACTAATAAAAAGCTTGGTGCAAATTTTGAGGCTGATGCATACTTTAAATGAGCTTTACTTCCTTATGGTATCTAGTTTTAACCATATTCTTGGATATCCTTTTTCTCTATATTTGTTATTCTTTCTTCATCCCTATTTCAGAATTGTGCTACCTTCTCACTATCATATGCATCATTGTAAACTGTTTGAAATATTGTCTTTGTGGCTTTTGAAAAAGCTTTGTCAACTCCCATTCCTATAAACAATAGCATGCGGATCTTACAGGCTAATGACCTAGTTGGCACGGGTTGCTTTATTTTATGATTCAGGCCAGAACATTAGAAACATTAGAAAAAAATTATTACTAGAACATTCAGAATGTTTGTAAAGGACACTTTATAAAAGATCTTTTTTGTGTTATTTTCCCAACGTAAGAGGCTGACATAAAATGAAACAAGAAGGCAAAATTAATTTATCAGAATTTCTGAACATCTTAATGTTCCTGCTATTAGCTTTACAATGAAAGCAATTTTAACTTTTTTTACTTTAAAAACTTTAATAAGCAATACAATCATTTCATGAATTATGGGATTTTTCAGGAAAACTGAAGTTAGGGGCATAAATCAATTGTGTTCACATTCCTTTGGTGGAAATCTAGTTGCATATCTATACCTGGTCTTCAGAAATCTGGGAAGTGTATTCTCAGCCAGCTGACCAGATTCTCAGGACAAATGGGAATGCCAATTTAGTAAACAAACTAAAAAGTAAACATTCTTAAAGTTTGCTTTTATTCACTCACGAATGAAACTTGATTTTGCAAGCAAAGCTGAAGTTTCTAAGTATATTTTCTAAAAATATGAAAGAAAAATTTTTACTGTAATGTTAAAATGCCCTGTGGATAGTAGAAAAAGCAGGATTATCTTCATTGTTTATTCATTATTGATATACTCATTCAATTGTGGTTTTAACTAGACAGCTATACACAAATTTGGTGGAACATCGACATAATTTTTAAAAAATATCTGAGATCACACGTCTATTAAAAGCAACCTCAAGAATCAAATCCATGCTCTTAATCACTAAGATAATGATATGCTGAAGCACATAATTGCCTCCCACACATACTTATCTTCTTTGCATTGTTAGGAAGACCTCTTATGGCAAATGACAGAACTTTTTTGCCATCTGTAGACTAGCACGTAGAAAATAACCTAGTGGCATTTTCTAATATCCCTCTCTTCTTCTCAACCTTCCAGCCTAATTCAAAACTGAAGAGTTTTATAATTACTAATTAGGAAAGTGACTCCACAGTATTCTTTGGGAGCCATTTCAGTGTTACAAGAACAGTTTGATTTTTAGTCAAAGTTCATGTCAATTGCCAACTACATGAAGTAATACTTTTCTCAGTATTACTGAGAAATAAGTGTAGTGTAGTGATTGAGAAATGAGCCAGTAGTGATCTTGTGAAAGACATGATTTAAAAAAAAAAAAACATTAAATGTGACTATAGTCTAACATTAAATTTTAAGATCTGATTTCCCCACATAATTGTGCTTATAATAGCTAAGTGATGTCTGTGACTGTTATTATGACTCTTGCTTTTGATATAACACCATCAAATCCAAGATTCATGTTCAATAAGAACATGCTTTTATCATGTCTGCACACAAAAGTGGAATTTTATTAGGTTGATTAAAGAAATACATATTTTCCACAACAAAATAAGAGACAATATTTGCAAACACAATTCCAACAAGAGGTTAATATACAAAATATATAAATAACTCATACAACTCAACACCAAACAAACAAGCAATCCAATTGAAAAATGGGCAGAGGACCTGAACAGACACTACTAACAAGAACACATATAAATGGCCAACAGATATATGAAACGATGCTCAACCTCACTAGCTCTTAGGAAAATGCAAATCAAAACTACCATGGGATACCACCTCATGCCTGTTTGTATGGCTACTGTCAATAAGACAAGTAATAACAAGTGTTAGGTAGTGGAGGAAAAGGAACCCTCATTCACTGCTGTTGGGAATGTAAACTGGTACAGCCACTATGAAAAACAGTGTGGATGTTCCTCTCAAAATTAAGAATAGACCTAGAATATGACTCAGAAATCACTCTTCTGGGTATCTACCCCTAAAATTGAAAACATTTATTTGCAAAGTTATGTACACCTGAAGTTCATTGCAGCATTATTCACGGTAGCCAAGCCTTGGAAACAACCAGTGTCTTTTGACAGATGAGTGGATAAAGAAGATGTGGTACATATGTACAATGGAATACTGCTCAGCCATAAGAAAAGATAAAATACTAATATTGGCCAACAACATAGATTGATCTAGAGAATACCATGCTAAGAGAAATAAGTCAGTCAGAAAAAGTCAAGAACTATACGATTTCACTCATATGTGATTTAACAAATGATCAAACAAGAGAAACAAACAAAACTTATAGACACAGACAACGGAGGGAAGAGGGGTCGGGGTTAGTGAAGGATAAAAAGGGTCAAATATATGGTTACAGAAGAATGTTTGACTTTGGATGGTGGCCATGCAATGCAAAATATGGATGGTATATCATAGACTTGTACTCTTCAAACCTAGATAATTTTATTAATCAGTGTCATGCCAATAAATTTAATGAAAAGAAAACACATATTCTCAAGGGGACATTTGATAAACATTGATGTTAAAGGAGTACATTGAGATTCCATGTATTTCTGATTTCATCAAGATGTGGTAGGGCCAATTCCCTGGTTTGCCTCAGTACACTGAGCGTTGACACAGAAGGTAAAGAAGACAGTTACCAACAAGGCATTCCACCTGACAGAAACCAATTTAGTAGCTGTAATACCATCAGAGTTTTTTCATTATATAAATGTTACTGCATCGATTATTTTCACAACCTCATCTTGGAGGAAAATTAGTTTAACATTATCACATTGTGACTTGTTATATATTGTCATATTATTATCACTTATATGACTTATCCTTGTCATATTTGTCTCATATATGTATATGTTATATATACAATTAGTTTCTGCATAGTATATATCCATCTGTTTAGTATAATATCACTGTGTAAAAAGATTTGGCAATATTCTACATCCTAACCTTGGTGGAGAATGTCAGAAAAGTAAGCCTTTGCAAGGTAATTTCTAACTCCCCACAAGTGACCCTGCACCTAAATAGACCTCAGAAAAAAGGGAGACAGATGGCAGCCCACTAATGACCTGAGATGAGACCAGGGAAGGATATAGATCAGCAGTTTGAACTGGCCAGCCATTGGTCATCTTCATCCTCCCGGATCTCAGTCCTTGGATTCGGAGCCAAGCAGGGCTTGGCAGGCACTGTACCAGGGTCATGCAACAACCTCACAACATGTAAATATTATCACCTCCGTGTCATTGGCCAGGAAATAGCTTAGATCTAACTGAGACTAGCCCAACACCAAAGTCCTTGTTTTTCACAGTTTCACTGTACTACTCTCCAGCAACCTTCCGGTAAAGGCACACTATATCATTGGGGCTTGGCTTCTGCTCTTGGCAGTGTTTGTTCTCATTTTCAGACACTTTTGCTCCAGATGCACCTTTGCTCTAGTTTTGTAACGGATACCTTTAAAAAATGGTCATACTCATTTTATTGAAAATTTAATGGGAAAATGAAGGTGTGGTGTACACTGATGGAAGAAAGCATCACCAAATTTTAATGAACTCATCAGTATGACTTATGCTCTCCCCAAGGTGATACTCTCTCTGTTTTCCTTCTTCTCAAAATCTCATTCTTTCACCTCTTTATCCGCAGAGGCTAAAACACCCTTCCAAATCTCTTTATCTTGTGTACTCAGTGAGAAGAGTTTAAAATAAAACCAGATAAGAGGGAGCAGCAAAATAAAAGCTCTATTCCAAAAACAAGTTCTGGGTTTCTGAGACAGGCTCCATTTATACTGCCACTAAAATAATGTCAACAATCAAGGTCAAAAAATCTCTCATTATCCTCAATGTGATGGATGGGCATTGCCAACTTAGATTACAAGGTTAATTCAAAGATAATTACTTCCACTTTCTTTAACCTCTTCCTGATTAGCCACTCCAAATGTGCACCATAAAAAATAAATTAATTAAAAGCTTAAGCTTCCTGTGTTTTTAGAGACTTGATGGTTGATGTGAATGAGGGAAGTAGCCCCAAGGACAGATTTACCCAGCTCAAGTGAGTGTCACCATGAAAGCGTGCAAATAGGGTGTGGATTTGACAAGACAAAATAGAAGTCCAAAGGTTTATGTGAAATCCCTGTTTTTGAGCAATAACGGCACAATTGTTCGATTAGGTACCAAGTGAAACTCACTGCACCATCTCGTGGCCTTTGCCATAAGAGCTGAACTTTCATCTGGAGTTCCGTTTCAGGTCGGTCTGCCCTACCCACTCCTCACAGCCTCCTCCGGAAATCTCAGTGATCCCATGGCTTCAGTAACCAAACATGTCTGAGATCTCTCATCTGGGATGGTACAGTGTCTAATTATCTACTGGGTACCTGGTTGGCCTCTCAAACTCAGTATGTCTAAAATTAGTCATTATCTAAGCTCTCAAAATCCAGGTCAAAATGTATGTCAACCCCCAGGCACATTCAGTCAGTGAGTCAGTGAGATATTGGCTGAATGACAACCCCCAGGCACATTCAGCCAGTGAGTCAGTGAGACACTGGCTGAATGAAAAGACCAATACAGGAAATGTAGCCTTCTAGTTTCTCCTCATACTGGGCATCCTATCTCCTAACTGAGCAGATTCTCTTTGTCTAGCAAATATAAATGAATTTTATAAGTTAAGTGTTCGTAGGATGTATATTCAAATACTGCACAAACATCATCTTAGTCTTATCCCTCCATAAGCCATTCTTCATCATTCAGTGAAAGTGATCTTTGGGAAATGCAAATTTTTAGAATAATTCACTGTTTGAAATATGGCACACCATAGAATCAGACCTCATTCACAGACTTGTCAGAAAACCCACTCTGGTGTGGTTTCTCTAATTTTCTGTTTGGCTGTTTCCCAAAGGGTTTTACTTTGTGATAAGCCATTGGGCTTACAATTTGTGCACTTCATTATCTGTATCCTCCATTTCAATTTAAATATATATAAAAATAAAAGAATTCAAATTCGATCATGGTTTTCTCTTGTCCTTCCAATAAATTAAAAATTACTTCATTCTTCCCTTTTGTTTCCCAGTGTTATTGAGATATAATTGACATTGGGTAAGTCTAAGGTGTACAACACGATGATCTGATACACTTATTTATTGCAAAATTATTACCACAGTAGGGCTAATTAGTGCTTCCATTACTTCACATATTTACTATTTCTCTTTTGTGCTGATAACATTTAAGATCTACTTTCTTAGCAACTTTCAAGAATGTATATGCTAATACAGAATTGTTGGCTACATTCACCATGCTGTACATTAGGTCCCCAGAACTTATTCATCTTATAACTGGAAGTGTGTACCCTGTGCCCAACATGCCCCCATTTCCTCCAACCTCCAGCCTTTAACTCACTGTTTCTATGAGTTTGGCTTTTTTAGACCCCACAGGTAAGTGATATTTGTCTTTCTCTGTCTGCCTTATTTCACTTAGCTTCATGCCCTCCAGGAGATTCATCCATATGTTGCAAATGGCAAAGTTTTCTCATTTCACACGGCTGAATAATACTCTGTTATGTATTTATAAGATCTGTCCAGAAGGCATCCAGCCATGTACTATGAAAAACAGACATTTATTGAAGAAGATGCAACTTGTAAGAAACATTGTACATAGGACAATGATATCTCAGTCCCCTTCAAAGTAGGTACCTTGGGACCTCATAATGTTCTTCCAGTCACGGTCAGCTACCCCATCATGTATTCCTGAATCTCATCAACAGTCTGAAATCTCTTCCCTTTCAAAGGTGATTTTAGTTTTGGGAAAAGCCAGAAATCACAGGACACCAAATCAGGGCTGTAGAGGGGCTGGGTCATCTGGGTGATTTGACGTTTTGCCAAAAACCTCTGCCTCAGATGTGATGAACGAGCAAGCATGATATTGTGATGAAGCTGCCAGTCACCAGTTGCCCATAGCTGTGGTCTCCTGAATCATCTGAATAATTTCCATGGAGAAATGTTGAAGTTTTATGCAAAATTTGATGCAGATTTGTTGTTCTACTCTCTCAATCATTTTGAATGTGACAGCCACACAGTACACATACTCACTCAACAGCATCTATTATCCCCACTGACTAGTACAGTGAAGTCATCATTGTTCATACATGTGCATTCCAGTCCACTCTCCTTGGCTGCCAGGTTACATCGACATTGTGCAAACCATTCTCGTTATGTTAACAATGGCTGGACTTTTCCGGACAGACCTTTTATATCTGTGTGTGTGTGTATACACATACATATATGACATTTTCTTTATCCATACCTAGGTTGTTATCATGTCTTGGCTATAGTAAATGAACATAGAGATACTGCAATGAACAAAGAAATAACTTCTTGATTTCATGTTTTCATTTGCTTTAGATAAATACCCAAAAGTAAAATTCTTGAGTTATGTGGTAGTTCTATTTTAAATTTTTTGAGGAACTTCCATATTGTTTTCCATAGTTGCTGTACCAATTTACATTCCCACCATCACTGTACAAGTTTCCCTTTTCTCCACATACTCACCAACACTGGTTATTTTGAGTCATTTTGATAATAGCCACTCAGAGTTGTGAACTGATATCTCATTTTGGTTTTGGTTTACATTTCCCCAATGATCAGTGGTGTACTGCACCTTTTCATGTATCTGTTTGCCATCTGTATATCTTCTTTAGAAACAGGTCCATTCGGATTTTCTGCCTATTCTTTAATTGGATTGTTTGGGTGTTTTTATTATTGTTGTTGTTTTGTTTTTGTTTTTGTTTTTTTGTTATTGAGTTGCATAAGTTCTTCACATATTATGAATGTTAACCCCTTATCAGATATATGGTCTTTAATTTTTTCTTTTATTTAGTGGGTTGCTTTTTCACTTGTTGATGGTTTCCTTTGCTGTGTGGAATGTTTTTAGTTTGATGTGTAGTCCTACCTGTTTATTTTGTTGTTGTTGTTGTTTTGCCTTTGCTTTGGTGTAAATCAAAAGAGTTATTGCCAAGACTACTATGAAAGACTTTTTTTTCCTTTTTCTTCTATGATTTTTATGGTTTCAGGTCTTATGTTTAAGTCTTTGGTTCATTTTGAGTTCATTTTTGTGTATGGTGTAGGACAGCGTTCTACTTTCATTCTTTGCATATGTCTACCCTGTTTTCCCAACTCCAATTATTGAAGAGACTTTTTTTCTCTATTGTATATTCTTGGCTTCTTTGTCATAAATTAATTGATTCTATAGGAGTAGGCTTATTTATGGGCTCCCTCTTCTGTTCCATTGATCTATGTGCCTGTTTTTATACCAATATCACTCTTTTTTTTATTACAACAGCTTTGTAATACAGTTTGAAATCAGGAAGTTGAATGCCTACAGCATTGCACTTCTTTTTTTAAAAATACATTTTATTGATTATGCTATTACAGTTGTCCTATTTTTTCTCTCCTTTATTCCCCTCTGCCCTGTACCCTGCCTCCCACCATCATTCCCTCTTCTTAGTTCATGTCCATGGGTCACACATATAAGTTCTTTGGCTTCTCCATTTCCTATACTATTCTTAAACTCCCCCCTGTCTATTTTGTACCTACTATTTATGCTTCTTATTCCCTGTACGTTTATCCCCATTTTCCCTCTCCCTGCTGATAACCTTCCATGTGATCTCTATTTCTGTGAATCCATTCCAGTTCTAATTGTTTGCTTAGTTCATTTTTGTTTTTGTTTTCGTTCTTTTAGGTTCGGCTGTTAATAGTTGTGAATTTGTTGTCATTTTACTGTTCATATTTTTTATTTTCTTCTTTTTTCTTAGTTAAGTCCCTTTGACATTTCATACAATAAGGGCTTGGTGATGATGAACTCCTTTAACTTGACCTTATCTGGGGAGCACTTTATCTACCCTTCCATTCTAAATAGCTTTGCTGGATAGAGTCATCTTGGATGTAGGTCCTTATCTTTCATAACTTCAAATACTTTTTTCTAACCTCTTCTTGCCTGTAAGGTTTCTTTTGAGAGATCAGCAGATAGTCTTATGGGAACTCCTTTGTAGGCAACTGTCTCCTTTTCTCTTGCTGCTTTTAAGATTCTCTCCTTATCTTTAATCTTGGGTAATATAATAATGATGTTGCTTGGTGTATGCTTCCTTGGGTCCAACTTCTTTGGGTCTCTTGGAGCTTCCTGGACTTCCTGAAGGTCTATTTCCTTTGTCAAATTGGAGAAGTTCTCCTTCATTATGTTTTCAAATAAGTTTTCAATTTCTTGCTTTTCCTCTTCTCCTTCTGGCACCCCTATGATTCAGATGTTGGGACATTTAAAGTTGTTCCGGAGATTCCTAAGCCTCTTCTCATTTTTTTTTTTTAAATCTTGTTTCCTCCTTCTGTTCCAGTTGAATGTTTATTTCTTCCTTTTGCTCCAAACTGTTGATTTGAGTCCTGGTTTCTTTCCCTTCACTGTTGGTTCCCTGTACATTTCTCTTTATTTCATTTTTCATGGTTTTCACTTTTTCCTCTATTTTGCAACCATCCTCAACCATTTTTGTGAGCATTCTGATTACCAGTGTTTTGAACCATCTGATAGGCTGGCTATCTCTTCATCGCTTAGTTGTATTTTTTTCTGGAACTTTGAACTGTCTTTCATTTGGGCCTTTTTTTTTTTTTTTTTTTTTTTTTTTTTTTTTTTTTTTTTTTTTTTTTTTTTTTTTTTTTTTTTTTTTTTTGGTCTCAGCGTGCCTGTTAGGTATTTGCCAGAGTGTGGCAACCCATGTGGCTGGATTGTGGTGCTGTGTGTGGGGGAGGGGGTCCGAGAGGGAACAACACTGCTTGCTCAGCTCTCAGCTGGTTTTCAGTCACTTCCTCTGCTACTCACAAGCAAATTGGGACCTTCTGGTGCTGATTCCCAGGTGAGTGGGTTTGTGTATGTTTTAAGACCCTGTGGATCTCTCCAACAAACTCTCCTGTGAGGCTAGGAGTTTCTCCTGTAGCCTCAATTCTCACAGATTTTTTCAGTCAGAGGTTTTGAGGCTTTATTTCTCTGCACTGGGACCCCAGGTTGCAAGGTCTGTCTCGCTCCCCAGTTGTTCCTCCCAGTTTAATTACACACAAATGTGGGACTGCCCACTCTGTCAGCCACTGCCTTGCCTGGTCCACCAGCTTCTGCCTTGCTGTGAATCCTCTCCACCCCAGCTACCCATCTCCTCCCATCCTACAGGTCTTGATGAATGTTTCTTCTTTAACTCCTTGGTTGTCAGACTTGCATACAGTTCAATTTTCTAATCGTTGTGGTTATGTTTTGTTTTTAAATTTGTTGTTACCTTTCCTTTGGTTGTGCGAGGAGGCAAAGGGTAGATACCTACCTACCTACACCTCCATCTTGGCCAGAAGTAGCATTGCCCTTCTTTCTCAAGATTGCTTTGACTATTGAAATCTTTTGTGGTTGTGATTTCATACACATTTTAGGATTATTTGTTCTATTTCTATGAAAATACCACTGGAAGTTTGATAGGGATTGCACTGAATCTTTAGATTGCTTTTGGTTGTATGAGCATTTTAAAAATATCAGTTCTTCAAATCCTGAAGAACATGTCTTTCCATTTATTTGTTTTCTTTAATTTATTTCATCAATGTCTTATAGTTTTCAGTGTATAGGTCTTTTACACCCTCAATTAATTAAGTTTGTTTTTAGGTATTTTATTCTTTGGATGCAATTATAAATGAAATTTTTTCTTAATTTCCATTTTTGATAGTCTGTTTTAGCATATAGAAATGCCACAAATTTTGGCTTATTGATTTTGTATTCTACAACTTTACTGAATTAGATATAATAATTTTAATGGAGTTTTTAGGGTTTTCTACATATAATAAAATTCATCTTCAAGTAGTGACATGTTTACGTCTTCATTTCTCATTTAGATGCCTTTTATTTCTTTTTATTGAGAGGTCATTCTTAATGTTATAGATTGTGTTAATTCTATTATTACATGCTCTCACAGCACCTGTATATGATTCACCACCCTCAAAGTCCTTTTATTACTTGTTAAATACTGGCTTTCCTTGCTAGAATGTAAACTTCATGAAGCCTAAGGTTATGATCACAGTACCTACTATGAATATTTTTTAAACATTTTATTTATTTATCTTTAGAGGGGAAGGGAAAGAGAAAGGGAGAGAGGGAGAGAAACATCAATGTATGATTGCCTCTCGTGTGCCCCCTGCCAGGAACTGGCTCACAACCCAGGCATGTGCCCTGACTGGGAATCGAACCGCAATCCCTTGGTTCACAGGCCCGTGCTCAATCCACTGAGCTACACCAGCCAGGGCTGAATATTTAATTCTCCATTTTAATCATATTTCTGTAGTTTCAACAGCAGCATGTGCAAAATAAGGTATAGACAGTGGACAGGTAAGAACATAGAAATGAAATATATAAGGATGCCACCTTGGAAAACAAAAGTACTCTTTTTTATTTTAAGTAGAAATGATTAAATTATAAATAACTAACTTTCATTGTTGTTTTTATAAAATTGAGAAGGAATGGGAGATTACCTATGTAATGGATTAAGTTTTTCCTTCTAGAATTTGTGTCTGGTATGCTGGCTTTATAAACTCTTTACCAGCTTCTCTGTGATCTGTTCCCTGCTTTCCTCTATGCCTTCCTCCCCTCCAGATTTTCTCTCATTCTTTATGCTCTGGGCTCCAGGCACATTGTTCTTCTTTCTGTCCCTATAAGTGTTAAAGGCATTGCTATGTCTCCTCCCAGATCTTCAAGTTTTGCCTCTTTCTCAGTATTTGTGTTTTAATTCAAATATTACTTCCTCCAGTTTTCTTTGTCATTTCCAGCTAAAGCACCAATTTCTATCAAGTGGCACTTTCTACCATTTTGCAGTTTTTCTTCTTTGGAAATTTAGCATTACCTGAAATAATATAATTCATTTATTTGTTTGCATGATTGATGTCTATCTGTTCACACAAAAGCAGGGACTTGCCTACTGTTCACTGGCAATATCTTCATCTCCCAGAATAATAGCACATAGTAGATGCTCAGAAATACATTAACTGAAGCTGTTTCAACAAACAGGAGGAGATAATACAGTCTTGAAATCCTAAAGATTTCCAAGATGGTTGCAAAATGTAAAAACAAAAACGTGGTTTTTCTAAATGTGTCTAGTGACCTCTGCTGGAATACTTACCAAGGAAACCAAATACAAATCATTTTTTCCACATTGTCCTCTCACCCTTTTTTTCAAGTGATAGTGTTAGTGTGAGTATGAAATTAGAAATCAGGAACTTTTGAGATTCCTTTTCCCATGTTAGAGAAATCTCACTTTCCTGTCTGTCTGGATGACTGTTCTCTCTCTGCTCTTAGCTCACCAATTTATGCTTTCAGCATAAATCCTAGAGGAGTATTCAGGGATATTTAGAGTATTTGGGAAGCAGAGAACTTTCTGATTCCCATCCAGATCTAATTGCATAAATCAATGCCTTTCTTTTCATGTATATCTGAAAGCGGGGCATTCATACACATATCATAGATAGATGAAGATATATCCCATGGACATATTTCATGTGGTTCCATTTCCTTCACATTTGTTGACTCAAGGAGCAAGTTTGAAAAAGGCATTCACCACTAAAAAGCAACTAATTGGCAAAGTGTCCTCATGTTGGGACAATAGGATCAGATGTCTACTTTGAGGGGTTGGTAGGGGATGATGTGTGGCTGAGAGGGCTGGTACTTAAGGCATAGCCCCAAGTGAGAGCCAGGAATCAAGATTTTCAAAATAATGAGAGTGGGAATGAATGAAATAATCATGATGTGATTTGATTGAACTTCTGTTTTACTTACTCTGCATATGGTATGAATATATGTGTATTTGTTCATTGCATAAAATTTGTCAAATACTCAAAAAGAAAAAGAGAACACATAAATATTAATCATTATCAGTACCACCTAAAGAAACCATTGTAAGAATTTTGTTTCTATTTATTTCAGTCTTATATATACTTCACTAGTAGAAGTGTATGTATACTTTTTTGTACAAAATTGAATCAATTATTTTTCTTTACATGTTACTGATTTTTATTTAGCATGTCATGAAATATTTGCATTGATCTAAGGTCATTTCCCACAAAATGTAATTAATTATTTGAGCAGATAATATATGCATGTGGCACAATATTCAAAAAATTTTTAAAAAATAAGCCTTCCTTTTACTCCTTTCCTCTGCAACAGTAACTACAAGGGAATGCTTTTGATAGACCACTATATTTCTTCTATAAATAAAAGAGAAAGTTACTAAAGTGGTTAATATACTGCTAGGCATTATATTAAGTACTCTATATAAATGGTCCTACTCCCATCTTAGTAAGAAAACCAAAACTTAGTTAAGAAATTGGCTTGAGGTTACATAGCTGATAAGTAGCAGATTGGGCATGGCCCCCAAAATGATTATTTTACAACCAAACACAAGGTATTTGGCACTACAAATGAATAAAGTTTCACAGTATAATTTGGATGTTGTGAATTGGCTATCCCAGGGCTTGTTTCCCCTGGAACAACCAATCTCAGGGCTGCTGAGACAACACACCCCAGACGTGCCTCTTCCCCCCCACCCCATCCCGTTCTCACTACTTGTCAGCCCGTCCTTCTGTTTGGTTTTATTGGAATTTGTATTTGCAGGACTCAGAGGTTATGTCAACACAAGCAAATCATTTTATGAAGGAGAAAGTCGTTGCGATAATTTGGCCTCCTATCTTTACTATTTTAGTGCTTGATTTTTTTGATTAACCATGTAACTTTTTTCTTACCAATTGAATGCATAATAAACTATATACTTAAATTTACTTTTATAGGGAAAGATAAGAATCAACTATGTCAGGAATCATGAAAGCCATTTAATCTGTTTGATTCACATTGATTTATTAATATTAGATAGTGAAATATGGTTTTATCTATTTTAAAATAGGGCTTAAGTCAATAAGGCCAACTGTACAAAAAAATGGCTAAAGACCTAACAAAAGGTTACAAATAGTACTACTAATAATAAATATTAAAAATAAAATAGTAATAATACAAACAAGTAACACATTATTTTAAGATAATTCTGTTTAAAATTCCAATGTGAAGGATTTTTTTGTGAATTTCAGTTGTACTGTTATATAGAATGACAATGTAAAAATATTGACCGCAAGCTAAACCTATAAAGTACTATAGTTCAATATTAAGTATGCTTGTGAATGCCATTACTCCATTTAGGAACAATCTAGAGTATGTCTCTCTGTGTGTGTAAATAAAGTATCATATACATACTTATTTACATGCAAATACATGAAAAACCAAATATATGGCATTTACTAGCAGGTGATCCTGGTTACATCCCAGAACCTAGTATTTTGCATTTCTCCCATACTTGAACATTTTTATATACATTAAATTATTATTTATCAGTTGAAAAATATTTGTGGCAAATGTACAAATAGGACTAAAATTAATTACTACTATCTCATTAAAATGATGATCTGTTATCCACTGATCAGTCAAACCTACATTCTTTGTATGTTATACTCAAACACACACTTACATTTATGTTTTTTCATAGGGAATTTAAAAAAAGAAATTAAGAAAAGGGAATCTAAAATATATACTTAACCTTCAAAATTAAATTTGCAGACATAGAATAAAAGAACTAGGGGTAATTTTCTAATGCTCTAGAAATGAGAATTCAAAGAGAGAGTTATATTTAGGAAATATAAAATGATTGAAAGCATAGAAATATGTCCCAGTCAAGTCTACATGAAATCTAAAATGGCTTGAAAACTTTATAAGGGGAATTGTTGATCTCAGATCACTTCACAAGTGATGAAATGAGCATTGGTGACTGTGAGTCTAGAAATTTGGTCAAAGGGACAAGGGCTAAAGGTCTGGACATGATCAGCCTAGGAGGATGCCAGGAGAGAGTGCTTGCCTAAACCCCAGACTGAGGACTTTACTTGTGATAGCTAACTCTGCGTTGTTTGGGTAGATTTAGATTCTGACTGGAGATATTGTCCTCAGTGGTTCCACCTGAAAGACTGCACAGAAAACGTGACAACTCCTCCTTCAACTGGGAGCTCTCTGAAAAGCACATGAGATTTCGTTCTGCTGGTTTAGTCCTATGAGAAGCTACCCAAGCCTGAGATCTGCCAGCCTTGAACCTCTGCGATTCTGAAGTGCACCACTCCTATAATTAATTGGAAGAGTGATTCAAACAGTTTCAGAGGATTGGAAGAACAATGCTCCGAGGCCGATCCCTGTCCGTGACATCTCTCGGTGGGCTTCCCCAGTGGGAAGTTGAAGAACTTCCTGTGGAGGATTTACTGCTCTTCGAAGTTGCTTGGGAAGTGACCAATAAAGGTTTGTACTGGCCCTGAAGGTGGATATTTGACAGATTGCTGAACAATGTAGATTACGAGAATGAATTAATGAAATGAATTGCCAGTGAGTTAGGAGGTATTCAAACTCCTCAAATAAGATTACATTTAGCTGTGTCTGTTTCAACAGGCGATAAGAACTTAGACCTGTGTTTATGTGCTGAAGGGAGAGAAAGGTGAAAGTATTCGTCTTTGCCAGGGAAAGTGCATTTAAATTAAAATTTGAAATCCATGTTATGGCAAAATAGAAATAAACAGTTATTTACTTGTTGGGTTTTATGTTTTTTTTCCAGCAGAAAACAAAATTTTGCACTTTATTTTAGGAAGAACTGTACCTGGTCAGGACCAAGTAGAAACTTTAACTGCATATATTGATACCAATTATGTGAAATATTTCATAATGTTTCTAATAATTCAAGATCAGCTTGGGATTAAAGTTTTAACTTAGAAGCAGCTCAGAAAGCATAATATTGAATTCCTATTAAGAATAGGAATTTAAAATTATTTTTAATAATATATACATAGAAATTATAGAATAAGAAAGGAAATCAAATTAAGAAAATTAAAACAATTTCCTAAAAAGGTATAATCTCATTTGTGCTGGATTAGAGAAAGCAAAATGCAATACTAAACCTAAGTGATTTTAACAAGAAAGGTGTGTGTAAAACTCTGAAAAAGGAATTTCTTATGGATTGATTGTCTCTAGTTTAAAAATGTGAAGCCTATTGAGGGAATATTAGTAAGAAAAAGTAAGTTTTGAAGGTTGAATTCTTCAGGGTCATGAAAAACCAAGCAAAGTGATTGATGGGTGAAAGGAAGTGGTAACTTGTGGAGTTCAAAGGCTCTGGAATGAAAATGTGAGTATGATACATTACTGCCTTTTGGCTAATTGGAGCCAGCATAACCTCAGAATTATATTTGACATGTGTTCAGACATTCACTTTATGCTAATTGTTCAAAGTTCTCATGTATATGCTTTTATAAAATTCATAAAATCAAAATTAAAAATCATTTCTGCCTATGTAAAAATGCACTGAATGAATGTAAGAGAACAAAGTGAGGAGGATACAAAGAGAACAGAACCCTTATTATGGAGAAGTGAAGTATTTTATAAATATCTGTTTTTAAATGTTCTTTTTCTAGTCTCAGTGTTTTTAAATATGCCCCATGTTCCTGGGAACAGAGCCATCTCTGTTACACATAAATCTCAGACCGTGCCTTTAAATAAATGTTTGCTCTGCAGAGTCGGCAGGCACTCAAAAATAGTTTGTTGGTGGTAAAAACTGCAGAGATTTGTTAGCACCAGGGAACAGCTCAGAGGACGTCTGCATGAGTTCCAGCACCTGAGCAGAGAGCCCTTTCTTCTTCCCTCTGTTCTCTCCATCTAGCAAACTATAAGGAACACAGTCTCCTGGGGCTGGGCACACTCTGGGGCAAACTGTTGTCCATGGATCTTGTATCCTGATGACATGCATGCCGATATCAGGGCCTGGTACGGTGCCTGGCGCGTAGAAATTGCTCAGAGAGATTTTTTCCTTTTAAATGAAGGAATGAATACATTTATTTTCATTTCAACCTCTACACTGCCTTTGATACTTATTTTGTCTCATTTCCCATGCAAGAGAAAGGGAATTTTGTTGTCTCAAGAGGTGACCCACCCTGTGATTTATCCAAGTTGATATCATCTCCAACATATTTTTCTTTTGATATCTATTACAGTTTGACTTTTTAGAGGTGATTACATGAATGGACAATTATTGTGTTCACCTTTGACAATGCACTGACACCACAGTTTCTTTTTAAATTTTACTTTGAAGTTGTATTTCCCTCTGGTTCGCAGCCATGATATGAGGCAGGTTAGAGATCATGAGCCCAACTCCTCTGTTTCATCGATGAAACAGACATCTACAGGTGATAATGACCAAGTAAATTACAGGGTTGGGACTGGCGGTTAGGCCTCCTCTGAGTCCACTTCTCTTTTTAATTACTGCACAAGAGTAAAAATTAAACACCTATTGCCTAAGGAGATTTTCTATAGATGAAAGAACACAGGGCTTGTAGTCAAAGATCATAGATTCCTGAGACTTTGTTAAAACTTACTGAATATCAGTTTCAGTAAGCCATAAACTTACTGAATATCAGTTTTTTCATGAATGAATGAATGAATGTAATATGCCTCAGCCATCTTATAATGGTTTGTGGTGGCAAACAGGACATGTGTTTATATCCAAGAAAACAAAAGATCTCTTTGAGAGGGGAAAAACATCCTTAGTGCCAAAATTTTGTCAACAAACAATGAAAATGCATAAAATATAACACATGAAAGAGTCATAGTTAAATTATTGGATGCTAATTTTCAGACCTCAAGATAACCTTTTTTACTTGCTCATATTAATTACCCTTGAGTTTATTGCTTTTATTCATTCTTCCATTTATTATTATAATCCACTTAGTATTCAATAGAGATCCATCAAGTGTCTATTAGATGTCAGGCACTGGAAGATGAGGAGCATAGAGTTTAACAATACAGAATTGATCCCCAAGTCTTCCAAAATCTACAGACTTGCAGGAAAACAGGCATTGAACACGCACTTGTAGTCAAAGGTGGTGAGTGTAAGAAAAAGTACGAGGCGCTCAAAGACTGCACAGTGCATGTGTGTTTGCAGGGCCAGGGCTACGACAAGATTGGGGCTTGAAGCAAACCTCTTACTGCAATCCTTTCTCCTGCCTACACTTGCCAAAATCATTGTAGACTATGGATCAATTATCATGTTGAAGATATTTAAGATCATTAACAAGAATTTAATGGACCTTGTCACAAATAATGAATGCTATTATAAAATTTATTCATAAAATGAGTATGTTGGATCACTCATTATCAGACTGGCTTTGGCTTTGAGTGAGTCCATGAGACAGTTTTTAAACACAAAAGCAGAAAGTGGACAAAAAGATGTGGAACAGGGTTGCTACAATCATGGGTGACACAGTTGTTTGGGGTTGAGGTTCCTCTGTCTGGTGTGGATGTGCAGTGGGGTGTCAGTGGCATCTCAAACTACACCGCACAAAGCCCACAATCTATGGAAAAACCATGCTTGGTACATACACAGCTTTAAGTGGACCCCTGCTCTCCCCACTTCCTTTTTATGCAGATTGCCATGTCTGAACCCCTCCTGTATGGCACATGGGGTCGACATTGTGGTATAATCAAGGTGGGGTGTGCACGTGGTCTGGCTCTAAGCCCTCAGCTCCTGCTGCCTGAGACTGCGGCTGCTTTGATTTGAACCACAGACCCAGGAAAGCGCTGGGGACACAAACATCTGTTGACCATCACCACCAGACACTCTTATTTTCTCATTTCACCAGCCCCACAGCTTCAAAGAATGATGTTCTAATTGTATAATGACTAGCCTGCTTCTGCAACTGTGTCTTAAGACAGAAGCATCAGAGGATTAGCTATGCATGTTGAAGTCATAGGACTTCCAAATTCTGTAACTTTTCAACATTTAAAAATAGAGAAGATACTGCTAATTTATATGCATATGTAAAATGCCTCCCCTTGGCTGCTGTCCATATTCCATACTGCTTTGAAATCCTGGTTTTAGTGACATCAGAAGTGTTTCTAGCAGAGAACTTGGGTTTGTAGCTACCTCAATGACATATTTGCCATGGGGGCTCATTTTCTATTTCTTATGAAAGGCTTGATACTTTGCCCTCATACTAAAGATAGCTCCCATGTTGTTTTGGAAAAAAATATAGAAATCGATAAAATCCAAAGTACATGTTTGAAAGTGAAGAGTTAGTCCAAATTCAGTGACCTACACTTTGGTAAAATAATAATTTATTAAGAATATGTATTGGTGAACCTCTGATTTAAAGCTTAAATTAGAACCTAGGAATAACCTTATATCTACGCTGTCACACTCACCTCCAATTAGCATGCCAAGAGAGGAGTTTCTGGTAAACAAAGTAAGAATCAATGGAAACTAGTTGGCATGTAGATATGGGAAGGACAGAGAGAGGCTAAATTGGAGCTTGGGCATAAAAAGTGCAGTAAGAGCTCCCCTCCACAGAAGAGACGTCTAGAGGGAGAGACTTATTTACAATCAGCCCTCAACCAATATGGGATGGACTTTTATTTTTAAATTTTATATTTTTATTCCTGATAGACTGAAAGGATATAGCCATAGTATTTATAAACACTGTAAGGCTACTTGGAGACTGTCTATATCAAGCCTTAAGTCCTCAAATAGGGAAAGGAGGTAGCAGATTAATTAACTCTGTTTATCTTTACATTTGAATTCCCAAAACTAACCATATTTTTTCAAATAAAAATATCTCATCTCCCTTATGTCCTTTAGCAAATAAAAATGTATTCTCATTTACTCAACTGTATTTGAATTTGAAACACGTAATGCAACAAACAAGGCTGTTCTAAAATCTCTGGGCAAGATACATAGTTACAAATAAAAGAGATTTCAAGAATAGAAATATGAATAAGGCATTTGATACACATGTGCAATCAGAATCTGATAACATATCCTCCCTGATAAGATGAAGATGAAGGAAACAAGTCAGCAGAAGGGGAAAATAATTTGAATAAAACATATATACTCCTATATATATACACACACATAACCTATATATGTATATTTAAATTTGTACTAAAGTATGACACACCTTAAAGAAAAGTTCTTTTTAGTTGCTTTTGCAAACTATTTCTTTAAATTTGTTTTTCCTCAAGAAATAGTTTTTACGCTTTATAAAATTTTCTGGAATTGGGGGAAATATTTAGGTGTACTTAATGCTGGCATCAGTTCACGTAGACTCAAGTTCATTGCCAAATGGATGGTAAATCACCTGTGTCCTGCTCCAGTCCAGGCGCCTGCAGGAGGTGCCACTCCTCCACCTGCACCTCCTCCTGCACTCCTGCTGCTGTCCTCACCACCTGCCGTCTGAGCTGCGATGGAGCCCACACTATCAGACTGCTCAGTCAAAAAGCCTTTTCTTAAAGATGAAGTTTTTACGGTTAATAAGTTTATGTGGCTCATACAAAAATTGTTTGCATACAATACTTACATTTTGGGAGTTACATTAGCTCTTCTATGTTACAAATTAATGAATCCTGTTAGCATGATATAGTAGTATCAACATTTTTTCTTATTCCTCAAAAGGCAATTTACCGAAAAGTATATTTTGAGTGGCTCAGGCTCAAAGATAAATTCACAGGTGGCCATTCTACCTTTTGACCATAGATTGTGACTATCAATCAGATTTATTATTTAAAGTCTAAGCTACTGGAATAAGAAATTTAAGAGTTAAAGTAATTATCAAACTCTATACCCTGATGAATTAAAATACCTTATGGAAAACTATAGTAAAAAACAGGAAGTTTTTTCTCAATTAAAAAATATTGCTCTTGGAAATGGAGTTGAAGATTGGCAATGGGATTTATATTAGCTTTAGGGTTTCCCACAGAATTTCTTGAGTTGTACCCTTGTCTATAGCTCAGAGCACGAAATATTGCTCGAGAAATTGATTCAGACTGTTTTCATTTTCTCATATGAGATGATCGTTTAGAGCCAGCACAAGAAATAGCCTAAGTTTACTGAAAGTCTTCTTGACCCTCTCTCTTCCTCCTGCCTGATTATCGCACCTCAAGATTAAATGCCCATTACTCTTCATTTGCACACTGTTGCTCTTATTCATGGCTTGGTTCAAACCCTTCTTTCTGCTTAAAAAATTCTTCCACATGATATCCACCTGCCTTATTTCTTCACCATTTTTAGTACTTACTCAAAGATTACCTTTTTAATGAGGGTTAGTTTTGAATACTGTCGCTACTACCTGCCCTTTTGCCTGAGATAAATCCTATTTTACTTCCATTGGACAGATGAGCTAATTGAGCCTTAGGTTAAGTGAGTTAGATTGTTCAATTTAATTTGGTTATAATTTTTCTACATTATAATATCCTCCAGCATGATTTTCTATATGTGGGCATGCTGGATCCAAAGGTATATATATTCTCCAATAATATATATATCTTTGGCTTTGTGTTTTAATAGTGGTAGCCACAATACCAGAGGGGAAAATGTGATATGCCATATGAAAATTTGTATTTGCATCCTTGTGTTTGACATGAGAGCTCAGCCAAGTGCTCCCTCTCAACATCCATTAGCCCTTTCTTTTTGGCAGAAGTACCTTAACTTGGTACCTTAGAAGGAAAGCAGCTCTTTAGCTTGGGACACTTGCTCATGATTTCAGCAGTGGCTGTTACTTGGATATACTTCAGCCCTGTCTTGGACCACTGTAGGGGAAGGGGTGAATCACCATTCACCCCTTCTGTGGGTGACTACTGTGGCTGAAGGCACATGGGGTAACAATGACTGTTTGCCCCAACTTTGACACTTAAATATGGATAGCACATTAAACGAAGTATGCTTCATTCCAACGGTCCCTTCAGACTCCTTTGAAATTTTGGTACTCCTCTGTCATTGCCAACCTGCTACTCTCTGACTGCACCCAGGAAAGTCTTTAAAATATGCATGAATTGAACTAAGAGTTAACTGTTTGTTAGTGTCCTTTAAAACCATTCCCTTAGATAAGTTAAATAAACCCTCGTGCTTGATAGATCCTAAATACTTACTCAAAAATGGAGACTCACTTCCATGCCTTTATCACTTAAAATGAATTGTTAACCTGAATGATAACAAGACATTCCTTTTTAACAGTTGGTGGCATCTATACTGTGATTCAGACAAAGTCCGGAGTAACAGCAGATGAATGGGGAGACAATTATTTCCTGATTGGTCCCTATTTTGAGCAAAATATGAAGACTCAGGTGGAACAGTGTGAGCCTGCAAATGAGGCTGTAAGAAGAGCAGTGGACACAATGATCAAACATGGCTGCCAGGTAAAGGCACCTGACTGACAAGTCTTAGCAAACTGGGATGGGAAATTAGGCCATTTACATTAACTCACAAGAGAAGACCATTCATCTACTAAGGGAAAAAGAGCAGGCTTGTGAGAAAGATAAGGAACTTGATTTAAAATAAGTACATTTTTTGAGGCACCTTGCAAAGTTCCTAAGAAAATATCTAGTAGTATAATAGGTTTGGAGTTCAGTAGAAAGTATAGGCTAAATATATTTCTGGAGAAGTCATTTGTATCTAAACTGTGGTTGATATAATTGGTGTTGATAGCATTATGCAGTGGAAGTTTATGGACTAAGAGCAAAAGTTTTGAGCCAAACTTTGGGATGTCAATGTTAGAACATCTACACTAATAGAAGTCTAAGATGGCAAAAGTAGAAGCACAGATAGTGATGTAGAACAAAGGATGTCCAAATCCTAATCCCCAAAACCTGTGAAAATGTTACCTTATACAGCGTAAAGACTTTGTGATGTGATTGTGTCAAGGATCTTGAGATGAGGAAACGGCCCTGGATTAGCTGGGTGGGCCCAGTGTAATCACAAGTGCCCTTATACGAGGAGGCAGTAGAATCAGAATTGAAGGACAGATGTGACAATGGGCACAGAAGTTGGCACGATGAGCTTTGAAGCTGAGGGAAGAGACCATGAACCAAGGAATGCAAGTGATCTCTAGAAGCTGAAAAAGACCAGAAAATAGATTCTATTTTAGAGACTACAGATGGAATGAAAGTCTGCTAACATGTTAGTTTTAAACCATAAAACCGATTTCACACTACAACCCCCAAACCTGTAACATAATTAATTTATGTTGTTTTAAGCCAGTAGGTTTCTTTTTTTTTTTTTAAGATTTTATTTATTTATTTTTTAGAGAGAGGGAGGAGAAAGAGAGGAGGAGAAACATCAATGTGTGGTTGCCTCTCATGCACCCCCTACCGGGGACTTGGTCTGCAGCCAGGCATGTGCCCTGACTGGGAATTGAACCAACAACCCTTTGGTTCACAGGCCCATGCCAAATCCACTAAGCTACACCAGCCAGGGCTTAAGGCACTAGGTTTCTGATGATTTTTGCCATCACAACAGAAATAGTGATGTCAAGACAAGGGAGAAGTGGGTTTCAAGTATAAAAGAGGAACTAAATCAGCCAAGGATTGAACCAGGGTCATTTTGGTTTAGCAACATTAAGGTCATTCATGGTGACCTTATTAAATATAGTTTCAAAGGAAGGAGAGGTTAAATCAGATTGCAGTGGGTTAAGGAATGAATGAATGAATGGTGAATAAAGTGTATAAAAATTGTGGTTATGAGTTTTTCTATGAAAAGGAAAGATGAATTAAATAGTTTCAGAGTGACATGGTTTTGAGAATTAGTGTTTTATTAAATGTGAGACCTGAGAATATTTATATGCCAAAAAGTAGTATCTAGTAGACATGGAGAAGGTAAAAGTTCAGAAAAAAATGGATGATTGAAGAAAGCAAAGTCATTGAGAGTGGGAGTGGGAGGATCATTCCCACTGGTGAGAGGATCATTCCTCCCCGCTTCCACTTAAACAGGGAGTACAGGATGAATGCAAATAGAAGCAAGTTAATGCAGAATTCAGTGTGGTCTCATTCAGTGTTTTTTGATGATCTCACTGAAGCAGGAGTTAAAGGTCATTTTAGGAAACTTAGAAGGCAAGTGTTGAAGTAAAAGAATTTGAAGGAAGAAGTTCTAAAAAAGCATTCAACTGATAGATAAAGGATTCCTTTGGATGTACTGTCACAAATATACACTACTGTGACTTTCTGCAGCACCAATCCGCAGCCTGAGCGAAAGTGCAGAAAGTTGCACAGGTGGAGAGTCAATGTTGTTTAATTTCAGTATTTGTGCAATGGGGCAAATTAGCAAAAGTCTTGGAGGTAATTGTGCAATTGACTAGATTAATGGTTGCATTGATGGACAGTCAGTTTGAAGAATGTAGTAAGATTAGACTTTGAGCTGCTATGCTAGATCACCAAGATAATGTATTTTAGAAAATATATTTAAGATTTCTGGCAGCCACCATATTGGGAAACACTTTGAGTAACATTTTTTTAATAGGAGGAATAAGAGAAATCATACACATTTATCAACAGAAAAAAAACCTTTTTCTGGCAGGAAATACTTGAAGTTCTGTTGCATAAAGGAAAATAAGTGACACAGTAGAAATTATATCCAGTTAAAAGTTGTTAAAGATATAGAACCGTTCATCTTATGACTACCATAAAACATAGATTGTGATATTAAATCATAAAACTACAAGCTCAAGGTATACGATCAACGACATGATCTAGATACTTTTTTTTAAATGACCACATTTAGCCCTGGCTGGTGTAGCTCAGTGGATTGAGTGCAGGCCTGTGAACCAAGGGATCGCGTTTCGATTCCCAGTCAGGGCACATGTCTGGGTTGCGGGCCAGTTCCCGGCAAGGAATGCACGAGAGGCAACCATACATTGATGTTTCTCTTCCTCTCTCCCTCTCTCCTTCTCTTCCCCTCTAATGATAAATAATAAAATGTTTTAAAAAATAAATAAATAAATGGCCACATTTAATAAAAAGCAAAAACTTGGAGATTTTAGATGAGTGGATGCAAGCCCATTCCATCTTCAGGCTCCAGTATCAGATATTGGAGGTATCAGATATTTGTGTATCACTATGGTTTTCTGTGTAACATAGGTAGTTTGCTATTGAGTTCTAAATACAGCTTACATCTTCTGAGCACAAATACCTTTCCTCCCTTCCATTACCTAGCATGACCACGTGGCTCTGTGTTCTTTGTATGGCAGGTACATTTTGGAAGATGGCTGATAGAAGGAAGTCCTTACGTGGTGCTCTTTGACATAGGGTATTCGGCTTGGAATTTGGACAGGTGGAAGGGTGACCTCTGGGAAGCATGCAGTGTCGGCATCCCTCATCTCGACCGAGAAGCCAATGATATGCTGATATTTGGATCTTTAACTGCCTGGTTCTTAAAAGAGGTACAGTTTACTGTATAGTCAGACAACGGAGGAGCAGCACAGTTGAATTCTGGGCCCAGCGTTGCCAGGCAATGATCCCATGATCTTTAGATAAAGTGAATTTTGAGATGATGCCATTACTGATTGTCCTAGTGCATTTCTGAGACAGTGTTCAGTGTTCCTCAAACTAAATACCAACCTTTAGAAAGGGTAATATTAATGTTTATTAATATTTACATCATGTCAGGTTTAAAATGCATGATGTGTATAAAAATCCACTTACATTGCCTGCTACATAAATGATACACAATATATATGCCAGAAAAATAGTATACATCATGCACTATGTATATGAATTCTAGAACCAAGGGAATAGAAAATAACTTGAAATATTTGGCTTCTTTATGTATGAGTACTTGTGTAAGTGCAGGGACTTTTAGAGGTTTTCATCACTAGCTTGGGGCTGGTGTGACCTCAGTAGGTGCTAGGGAATCTGTAGCAGTGAAATATCCCATAGGTGAAATATTTTTAAAAAGAATGTTAAAAACTAGTCTTTTTTAAATGAGCCAAGCCCGCACTCTCCTAAGTCCTCAAAGCATGGCAGTAAGAGTCCTTGGCCTTCTTTGTAGCACCTCAAGATGATGATGCCTAACCTAAAATTAGATGGTAAAGATAGAGTCCCCCTAGCAAGGTGGGGGTGTGGCCTAAGGACAAGTCCCAGAACAACTGTATGCTGGGGGTGTGCTCCCTTTAGCTAGTCTTTCTTACTGATGAAGTCATATCCCAGGAGCTCTAACGGGGTGCCTTGAAACAAAGGAGAGGGTGCAGAAGCCATCCTATTGCTTTGTGTGGATGACAGAATATGAGAAGAAGGGTGAGGGTACCAGTGGATCTGGTCTGATGGCCAACATTAACTCTTGTTCTAGCATCTGTTAGTGTCAACAACTCTTTCTCTGCAAACTGCCTCCCTGCGGCACTGCTCTGGGGCAGAGGCCAGCCTTCAAGGGTGCATGTGTACATGTGTGTGAATGTCTGCTAACACCCCTTCTCTGAAAGGGAATAGAGTGGGGAGAAGCAGGAAAATAAGAACCCCAACTTCCTCTAAAGTAAAGCAGTTCCAGAAATATCTATTGTCTTTGGTTTAAAGGGTAAACAAAGACACTGAAAAAACCTCACAGGTCTTCTGGAGCCAGTCCTGTTTCTGCTGCCACCTGTTTCTGCAGCACTGTTAACCTGTGCAACTTCTCATAGCTGTGAAGAACTTTCTGAAGAGCGGATGCTTTAAAACACAGAGGATTTAGCCTAAGTCAGTGGTTTTCAAAGGGTATTTCTCAGACCATCAGTAGCAGCATTACTTGTAAACTTGTAAGAAATGCAAATTCTTGCCTCCCTGCCCAGAACCATTGAATTAAATTACCCTGGAATGGGACCCAGATGTCAATGCTTAACAAGCCTTCCAGGTGACCTGATGTACACTAAGTGTGGGCACCGCTCACACTGAATCCTGTAAAACACACTTGCTAAATATGAATGTTTTATATTTAGATCTCTTTAAATTGTGCTAAAATTTACAGGCAAAATAACTTTCCTTCTGCTGTGGGCCATGGGCAAGATCAATCTTCATCAACTTTCCTAAATGCTTCTTTTCTGATGTAGGTGACAGACCATGCAGAAGGTAAACATGTCATTGCCCAGTTCCATGAATGGCAGGCCGGAACTGGATTGATCCTTTCTCGAGCCCGGAAACTTCCTATTGCTACAATTTTTACCACTCATGCCACTCTGCTTGGGCGGTATCTCTGTGCAGCAAACATTGATTTTTACAACCATCTTGATAAGGTAAATGGTCCTACCACCTTCTCCCTCACCACTGTTTTCCCTGATCATTGAAGCTGAAGGATGAGAAGTATTGATCTTGACATTTCGTCTGCCAGCCACATGGCAGAAATGCCCTTTTAACTAATCAGTATTCATGACAAAGCCGCCCCCCGCAACGATAGGGCGCTCATAGAATTTAACTGTTTTCAGAATGCAGTGGAGTGGAGCAGTGAGAGACTGTGCGTGTCTACTTCAGGGCAATAGATCCAAGATCCAAAGTGGCATGGGGTGTTGGGGGGCAGTGAGAAAGCTACGTGACACAAGGTGGGGCTCCTGTCTACCCGGGAGCATGGGAATTGCTGTGAGGATCCTGAATCTACAGCTCTGGGTGACAAGCAGAGAACTATGATCCTGGACATACAGCTTGTGCCATGAGCCTTACTTCCTCTATCCCAGTGAACAAATGATCAGGTTTCTCCTGTAACCCTGCCATGTGTAGGTGGAGTTTTTGTTGGGGTCAAATAAGACAGAAGTTATTCAAAAGGAGGATGTGTGTCCTTGACGACCAAACAATTATGTCTGCTTATTGAGAAGACTGCCCAATTCTATGACCCAAAGTCATTCAGCTTTGATTTATTCCTTCTATTTTCCATCAATTAAATCAGATTAAAGTATGGCTTTTATATCATATGTCAATAATATCAACAAAGCATGTGAATACCAGTAAAGTCTGGCATTTTGCACACTTGGTATCTACCTTGCCAATCAAATCAATTTACCATTTTAGGTTTCTGTTTTACTGTTGGGAACATTAGGAAGTTGGAGAGTTGATTTCTAAAGACTTCCCAGTTTAAAAAAGTGCTAGGACTCTATGAACCAGAATGTGTGGTTTGTGTGTGTAACACACACATTATACTTAGATAACAGTTGTAAAAGTCATCCCACTGCTTCAGAGACACTTTGACGCTGAATGCAGGAATGATTTTTCTGACTCACTGACATTTGCAAGGCAATGAAGGGTTCTGATAAGAGTTGACCTATGAAAAGGTCAGCTACTGTAAAGGTACATTGTAAACTAAAGATGTACATTTAAAACAAAGTCCCCAAGGGATTCAGAAAGTCAGGAGGTCAGGGAGATTTCCCAATGCCAAATGATATAGCAGTAGACTAATAAGGGCAACCAGTGATCTGTGATAAGCTCAAAAGTCACGTTTCCTGGAGAAGAGCAGACTTTGATTCTTGTGAAATAAAAAATATTAGAGGCAATATCAAGTATTTTACTGCAGAATACATAGAGCATTATATAATAATTAATACAAGCAATAAATAATATACATCAGCTATTATTTGTTTTTCATGAATTAATGCATGGTATTATATAGTTATTATATATTACAACTTTATCCTCTTGATAAAGGTCAGCTTTTATATCATACAGTCATCAAATAGAATTATATATCTTCCGAGATTAAATAAATAATATACATCAGCTATTATTTGTTTTTCATGAATTAATGCATGGTATTTTATAGTTATTATATATTACAACTTTATCCTCTTGATAAAGGTCAGCTTTTATATCATACAGTCATCAAATAGAATTATATATCTTCCGAGATTAAAGCCCCTCACTGGCTGAAATACATAAGCATAGTCAGACCCCAACCCATTGTTCTAATAAAATATCCTGCCCAGCAGAGTGATTACTAAATAACAAGTAGTCAAGAACTAGATTTTGAGTTAAACTCACAATTATAATTTCTTACAAAAAAAAAAAATACCTATAATTATTTTCCATAGTGGACCCTCTCTCCAGGCTCACACCGGGTTTAGAATTTGGGTAATACATAAAAACATCAAATTAAACACATAAAAAGTTTTTAAAAGTTCAACCTAAGAAATGAGTCATCATTTAGTCTTTGATACAACACCCAAGATGTGTTTCAGTAAGTGCTGGCTCAGGCAAATAAACAAGGAGTGGGGGTGGAGAAATGAGAATAAAAATAAAAGTGTTTAACTTCTATAAAAGCAGACAGGTGGAACTGTTTTACTCAAATAATAATTGCTAACTAAAAACATTTTTGTTGTTAACCAATTCACAAAGACCTTGAAATTGGTTTCAGTTTCTAGTTATATTTCTTAGCTAAAATAGGATTTCAACCATTTTTAGCCACCACGTGAATTTCTGAAATTCTACAAGATGTTTCCAAATTTTTTCTTATTAGATAACTAATGCCTATTTTAAAAGTTTTGTTAGGTTTTTGGCCTCTTTCCTTAATAGCAACAGAATTTCCCTGGTGGAAATGTGAGGACGGTGCTGTTTGGGATTAGAAGACTGTGCAGGTGGCCACAGACAACTGTTGGGCGGATTTTAACTCTTTCCTCTGACCAGGTTTTGAATGAGGCAGCTTCAACTACAGAGCTACCCTCTGCTGTTGCTGGACTGTTTTTTAGTGGCTAACATACACTTTACTTCATTCTTTGTTCTTTTATACGTCACCCAGAATTCAACAAAAAAGCCATGAGATACAGAAAAACACAGGGCAGCTCAGCTGTCGAAAGAACCAGGCCCAGATGTGTTTTAGGTGTTGGAATTGTCAGACAGATTTTAATGTACTATCGTGAATGTGGGGAAAAGTAGACAACATGTGTAAACAGGCAGGGTTGCTGTAAAGCCACAGGTGTCGCTAGGCATAACACAGGCCTAAAAGGTAAGGGACCCCATGAGACCAGGGACGACAGAATTATGCACAAGTGACTATCTTCACCAAGACCTGAATCTTTGCATACTTGGTTTACTCACTTAGAAAACCTATCTTCCCACCTCTGCATATCTAAATATTAAATGCTATCCCACAAGTGAAATCATATTATTCTCAATATTAGCCATAAATGATAACAATAGCTAAAGTTTCAGAGCACTTTCTATGTGCAAGTCACTTTTATAAATATTTGACAAGTGTTACCTCATTTTCTCTTTGCAAAAAGCTCAATGAGATAAGAAAGATTTCATACTTCTATTCAGAGTTATTTTTCTTAAACATAGGCTGTGTCTTCACCATATCACTACACAAGCCCATTCAGTCTTTCCATTGTATACAGGACAAAGACTAAATTCCTAGCCTTGTCAGGGAGTTCTGGGATCTGGCCCTATTTTATCCTACCAGGATATTGACTTATTACGTCTCTTACATTCTACACCCAAAGCCATCCTCACATCAGACATTTTGGTATTTTCTGCATGTGCCATAAGATTTTCTATATAACATTGGGTCAACCAAAAAGTCCATTTTTTTCCACAAAATAAAAGACACATTTTTTCATTTTCACCAATAACTTTATTGATTTGGATATTTTGAGTACTTTGGCTATCTCCCACATCTATAATCTATAATCAATTGATATAACATTGATTGTTCTCAATTAACGTCTTGATTTGATTGCTAACAACTGCAACCAACCATAGAACATCATCCAGCAAGAAATCTCCAGCATGAAACTTTGCAAACCACTTTTGACATGTTTGATTAGTCACAGCACCTTCTCTATACATTGCACAAATCATCTCTGCATTTCAGTTGCATTTTTACCTTACTTGAAATAATAAAGCATAATATGCTGAAAATGTTGCTTATTTTCTTCCATCTTCAATATTAAAATGGCTACAAAAAATTCACAAATTTTGATAATATTTTAAATGCATGCTTATGTGACAGCCATCACAATACAACCTAACAAAATTGTTTTGAATGAAGTTAACGACAACTAAGAGCTACTAGATACATCGTACAGAAACAAAACAAATGAACTTTTTGTACAACCTAATACTTATTCTTTAGGGCAACTGATTTTTCAGCCTCAAATAACCTTTCCTCAAATTAAACTTTCATGTCCAAGTCCAAATACCATTTTAGTCATTTAATTAACTCAGAGATATAAAGATGAACAACTCATGGTTCTCTTTTATAGTATGAGATCATTTTCCCTGTCCTGTTCTGATGTTATACCTTATTTGGGCACTTCTTCATATCTGCCTAATTTTTACCCATTTTCTCACTAATTTATAAGCTCTTTGAAGATAAGAGAAACATATAAATTACTCAATAAATAATGGTTGAATTAGAGAGTTGATTGAATAAATGAGACCAGCCTTATAAAACTTTGAAGAAAAACTTGTACTCATCTAGGGATACCTCATAGAGACCTCATTCAAACATTATCAGAGAGATAGTTCCAAACATTATAGTCAGTCAAGAAAGAATATGCTAAGAATTTCCTTGTTCTAATCTTTAGAAACATCTAATAAATCTTTTTTTTTTAGTATTTTCCCCTGTGTGATGTAGTAACTTTTGGGAGTGACTTGTTGATCCAGTGAGAGTCTAAATGGTATAAAAGCAGGTGACAGCACAAGTCTGGAGTCAGATTGATTTGGATCAGTTTTGGGCTCTGCTAAGATGCGTGATAGGAATGTGACCTTGAGAAAGTTCCCTAACCTTTAAAAGTTTCAATTCCTCCTCCATAAAATGAAGACAAAATATGTGCCGGTGGTTTATGAGGATTAAATACGATATCCTGCTTAGAAGGGTGACTGATACGTAGTGTTGAAAGGCCTCTCACATGAAAAGCATATTGCTGCCACATGGCCCAGAAGCTCTACAGTGCTTTCCCTTCGACGCTGCTGCTTTCGTTTGCAGCTGAGACATTGCATGCAGTAACTAGACCATGTGGCAAAAGCCCACACCTGTTGCCAACTATTTAGTTGTGGGAGCTTAGCTTACGGTATGCTTTTATTTAAGTGAAGACACCCAGAATAAAGAATGATTGCACAATCTAACACACTATCTAGTTAAAGTAATTGTGCACTCTTGACATTATATATTGGTAGGACTTCTATAACCTTGGAAAAGCATTTGTCTTCTCTGTCAGGTTCCCTTTCAGTGAATTAAGGATAAAAATAATTATCTTTATTTTTGCTATCAAGCTTAATTCAGCTTTATTTCATTGTTTATGGGCAAAAATATGATAAGGACCTCAGGGAAAGAAATTAGCTCAATATTTATAAAATGTGGGATAAGTAAGAGTATATATAACTAAAATGCCAAAAAATATCAAGATCTCTATGTGATTATAACAGAGTGGAAATACATTTACTCGAGGGTTAAATAGCAGTTGTAAAGCAAAAATGAAGTAAACAGCACCTTTTAATGCACAAGTGGCTATGTACTTAGTAATGGGTTTATTAACCATTATCATTTCTTTTTGCGGCCATTAACTTTCACATAGCCTTGTGGGAGAGAACACAGTAGGAGAAATACGTGATTCCATTTTGCTTGTATGGAAGAATCCGTGTAAGCAAATGTGCATGTGCTTGTTTTTGTGTGTTGTTTTGTTCCGAACAGTTTAACATAGACAAAGAGGCCGGGGAAAGGCAGATCTACCACCGGTACTGCATGGAGCGGGCCGCGGTCCACTGTGCCCACGTGTTCGCCACAGTTTCGGAAATAACGGCAATAGAGGCGGAACACATGCTGAAGAGAAAGCCTGGTAACTGCTGGCCCTGAGATTGTCCCCGATCTTTCAGTTAAATGACGTGAGAGTATGAGAACGTTGTTTAAAACAAAGAAAAAAGCATAAAACAGTTGAGAGGAAATAGGTTTTGCCTCTGAAAATGCAGGTAAGAGCAGCTACTCCATTGGTTGTCACAAGGATTAAGTGAGTTACATTACAAAGGGTTTAGAGCAGTGGCTGGTGCACAGTAAGCAATAAAGCTATAATAATCATTATTATTGCTTTCAATTATACTATGTCATTTTATACCAAGGTTATTTCAGTTAGGTACTCCTGATTTCCTACCTCAACAATTTATTGTGAAAATTTATGAATTTTGCAGTCTATGGTAGTCATAAACTAGGAATGGTAATAGACATCTAACTTTATAAATTTAAATATGCTGTTTTTCTACAATGGTACCTTCTCTCAGAAGAGCATTTTCATAAAGTTCTCACTTTTGCTTTCCCAGATGTAGTTACTCCAAATGGCTTGAATGTTAAGAAATTTTCAGCAGTACATGAGTTTCAAAATCTACATGCAACATACAAGGCTAGGATACAAGATTTTGTTCGAGGTCATTTTTATGGGTATGTTGATTGTGGGGGGAATGTAAGCGGTGGATGGAGGTGGAAGAGAGTATAAGGGGGATAAATGATCATGGAAAAAATACAATTAATAAACAAGAATATTCTTAGAAAAAGAAAATTAGCATGTGACTCTAGTGATCTCTAGTAAAGAGAAGACGGTACTGTAATAGTACGTGTTTACCTGTCCCAGTCCCCGTTGCACTGTAACAGAATTCATGGGTACGTTTTGTTGCTTATGTTTTATTTTATTTTAAACTGTTTTATTTTGTTTCAGTCATCTGGACTTCGATCTTGATAAGACTTTGTTCCTTTTCATTGCTGGGAGGTACGAGTTTTCAAACAAAGGCGCTGACATCTTCCTAGAGTCCTTATCCAGGCTAAATTTCCTGCTGAGGGTAAGAAAGCTCTAAGATGCTACATGGTGCTTTTGTAGGCTTTCTTCTGTGGGCAGTAAAGGACTTTTGGCTTCCTTAAATAGTTTTCATGAGAATATAGGATTTTGAAGATTTAAAATGGCAACCTTATAAAAATGGCTTTGATCTTTTAATTTACATATTGGATTTACTACATTGTTCACTTGTGTATTTGTCGATGTCCTTAGTTATAGTTTTAGGAGAACCACAAGCCTATCCCACTGTATGTGCTATGTTTTAAGACAACATGATAATATTCCCCCCAAATGACTTTGTAACTGCTTGAAAAATAAATATACAGAAATCAAGCAAATGGGGAACAAAATTTTACCTTTTCAATAACTGATAAGGACTAACCATGGAATCTGTGGCTTGGACATATGGCAACAATAGGCCTCCCGATGCTACACTTTGGTGTTGACTTAGCCGTGTCATCACAGGCAGCTCTGGCCATCACCATCCTACCCCAAGGGAAGCAGACCCTCGGAGGAACATGCACCATGGGTTGACAGCCAGGCATTTGTCTTCTGTAGAAGGGGGCAGACACACACAAACTCCGTTCCTCACCCACCTGAACAGCCACACCTCCTCCCCTAGATTGAGAGTCTTGAACTATGAAACCAGATGACCCACCACATAGAATCAGGAAGAAAGGGAGAGGAGGTCCCCACTCCCAACAATGTTGAATAATTTTTTGCTCAGAAAGGCAGGACTTAAAATAGGTTCCCAACTAATTAAGGAAAAAGATTTTTTTTAAAAAACCTGTTCCAATAGAAAGAACTATAAAAACGGTACCATGTCAAGCTATTGATTAAAGTTATTGGCTTATATTACAATCCTATTGCATACAATGTAGAATAAATAACAGTAAAATGCTTGCAGGAGACCAGTGTAAAATTTCAGTATTATTGCAGTACTCAGACAGTCTAAACTTTCCTGAGCTCTGTAATACTCCCCAAGTAAATTTTTATTTCCTGTACATAGATTTATCTTGGCCTCAGAGCAGACATTGTGGCAAGTGTGCCAAAAGATTTATAGAAACCACATTCATAAGGAAGAAGTACATTAATAAAAACCCAAGTCTGCAAAATAAAATTGAAGACCAGAAAGACTATTCCAGAATAAGCTGGAATACTCTTATTTTAACACAGTTTCCTTTACAAGATATAAGTTTATTTTTCCTAGAATCTTATGTAATTGAACTCATAAGGTGTTTACTCTTTTCCCCCTGGATACCCTTGTGCGGAATATTCATTCTGAGATGCGTCAATGGTGCTTACATGTGTTGTTCATCCTTTTTATATTGCTGAAAAGTATGATATTTTATAGCTATACCACTTTGTTTATTTATTCACCTGTTTGTGGATATTTGGGTTGTTTCCAGTTTTGAGTTGTTGAAAAATTAAACTGTTATTTAGATTTTTATACAAAAAATAGTTTTTCTAGTAAGCATGCAGGCTTTCTTGGGGGACCTTGCCCCACAGCCCATCAGCTTGGCACAGATTCTGGAGCCCTTAAAAAAATAGTGTTATTTAAATCTTATTTCATCACATTTCTTAGTATGTACCTATTCAACAAATTTTATAGATGGACTCACAACTACATCAAATATGCATTATGTTTAGGGACATTATTAATCAATTTATCCATACATTTATTAAATATTCACTTTGTTTTTAGATGTGAAGAAACAGCCAATTAATATTATTCAACACATCAAAGATAGTTATGTCCCTGGAGAAATGAAAAGATGTTATTCTCCTTCCATATGGTACATTTGTTCTTTAAGAGCACATCAGCTACTCCTGGAGTGAGTTTCTCATCCTATGGCTTCCATAGACTTTTGAATCAATTGTCAAGTCCCAGAGGGCAGAGGCCATAGATTAGGTGGTAAAATGCCCCACACTCAGGAGATAGTCATTTCCAGAAGACACGAGCATTCGTTCATCTGTTCATGGTTTAAGTGAGTTTGCACTTTCGTTCCCATGGCTGTTTGGTATGTCATTTCCTTCCAAGAGATGCTAGGCCAGTGGTATTTGTGGGAAGAAGAAAAAACCCCATAGATTTTAGAGTCAAAAAACCCCAGTGAGAATCTCACCCCTGATAACAGTAACCTGTTATCTGTTATCAGGGCTGAGACTCCTATATTGAACCTCCATGGCTCTCTTTTGACCTTGGTAAACCAAGTGGTATCTATTGTGAAGCATTATTGCGAGGATTGGGTTAAATTATGCATTTAAAGCACACAGCACGCCACCTGCCACAACGAAATGGATAAGCATATGCTTGCTTCTTCACCTTGGGGCTAAAAAAATAAAATGCAATATCAAGAGAATCAAGATATGTGACAGAACACACACTGGAATAAAGAAAAAACTGATAACCAGAGAGGAGGGAAGGGAGATAACAGGGGTGGGGGGAAGATGGGAAGGCTGTCAAGGAACATGTATAAAGGACACATAGACAAAGCCAAAGGGGGTAGGATCGAGGGTGGGACGAAGGGGAGTGGTGGGGGTATGTAGACAGCTGTACTTGAGCAACAATAAAGCAAAGTTTAGAAAGATAAGTAAAAATAGAAAGGTTGTTTCTATTTAGAAATCTATTGGTCTAAACATTGACGGTCCCCATAAGAACATCTGAATATAAGTCATTTATGCAAAACAATACTTCTCAAGGTAATGTGTAATTAACTGATCCTAAATAAACAACCTATGCAAATCAGAAAAATAAAAAATAAAATAAAAATAAAAAGACATGTGACAGAAAAATGTAAACAATCTTTTGTACAAATCAATGTGTATAAGCTAAGAAAAAAATAGAATGAACCAAAACTAAATCCTCATTAATTTTCCAATCTGAAATATTAAAGAATGAATTTTGATCCTTTATTAGCTCATATAAATGTGAGCTAATATTACATAAAAGATTGTGGTATTGATGTTAATTGCTTATATTTTAGATGATTGATGCTGTAAAATGTTTTGTTTGAAATTTCTGGGAAAACCTCAGGAACGTGGGTACAATTTCTCTGTGAATCATAAAAAGCATTCTTTTTTCTGAAGATGTTTTTAAACACTTTTTTTCAAAGTTTAAGGTCCATCTGTCACACATTTTATTTTACCTTTGGTCGTTGACTCTGTTGTGTTTTCTGATCCCTCGTTAGATGCATAAAAGTGACGTCACAGTGGTGGTGTTTTTCATTATGCCTGCCAAGACAAACAATTTCAATGTGGAAACCCTGAAAGGCCAGGCAGTGCGAAAACAGCTATGGTAATCTCACCTCTTGTTCTCCAGCAGTAAATATAAAGGGTTATTTTTATGTACTTGATTTCTGATGTATACCCCTGAGCTATTTTTCCCTTAAGATTTTTATAGCATAAATGCTCTTTGGTTCTCTTCTGATTGGGCTACTATATTAGGTTATGCAATGCCTATACAAATGTGTTACTATAAAGACTTCGGGAAGAACTACCATACAAGGATAAAGCCTCCATAGATTCTTTGAGGATGGGTTGAATTTTTTAGAAAAAATATTGTGGAAATACAAAAACATATAGCAAAGTAAAGAGATTAATATGATGAACTCTTACATGCTTATAGTCCATATTCAACAATTATCAACACATTCCCAATCCTGTTACATCTATACCTACATCCATGCCCCTCCTAGCCCTCCGCCTCTTCCTGAATATTATCAAGAAAAAAAATGTTAAGCTCTGTGGACTGCTCAGGGTGTTCTGCTGCCTCAGCTGTGGAGGTTTTAACTCAAGCTAAACTGGTAAATAAGAAAATAATAAAAGAAGCTATACAAAAGAGACCTATAATTTCAAAAATGCACTAACAAAACAACAACATTTTCATGACAGATAAAGATTTTAAATTGCAACACTGTTTAAATTATAGATCTTTTTTTTTTTTACCCACACAGGGACATTGCACAGTCTGTGAAGGAAAAGTTTGGAAAGAAACTCTATGATGCCTTATTAAAGTAGGTGCTTCGAACATTTAACAAGCCAGATATTTGGGGTGTCACTATTCAAACTTAACAGTTTCAATGCTACAATGTATTTTTTGTTCTAAATATAAAGAAATTAGTAACCTTTAAAGATATGTTGCCTCATGTCAGTAGGTTTTCTTTTATTCTTCATCTAATATGCATATATGCAGATAGGTTCTAATTTAATGAGAATCTTGTTCAATGTTAATATGCCAAACTGAAGCTGAGGAAGAGTTCATGAGATTTTAAATCAAAATATCTAGTGACTTGATATATTAAATATATTAACTTATATATTAAATTAGCATGTATTTATTAATATATTAATTAACAAATGAAATGTAATAAATAAATAACAAATGAAATATGTACCTTTATAGATACAATAAAATCTAAATGATAAAATCAAATTAAAATGTATTATAATATAATAATATTTAAATATATGAATTTTGCTATATGAAGAGAAAGCTATTGTCTCCTGACCCATGGTGGAAGGTGAGCATTATATCTTTTTATCAATGAAAGTATCAACTTATAGATGGATTATGCCATTTTAGAACTTAATACTCAGAAGTAGCCAAAACATAATGAGAGTGTCCCCCTGGTGGTCATCATGAATGCTTTAAAAGTTAATTTTGATTTTTTTATGCTATCAAATGTGGTGTTTTTGTCTTTTTTTAATCAAACTTATTCACACTTTAGGGGTTTGCCTGTGAGATTCATCAGGAAACTATGTTTACTTTTATTTTCAAGTGCTTAGAACAGTGTCTGACACATAGAAAGCACTGAATTACTGTCAGTTGTTTTTATTTTTGTTATTAACATTGTTTTCCCTACAGAGGAGAAATTCCGGATATGAACAATATTTTGGATCGAGATGATCTAACAATTATGAAAAGAGCCATCTTTTCAACTCAGGTAGTAAAAAAGTACCTACCACTTCCCATAATTGTTAAATCAATTTAGATCAATATTTTAATTTATTGGAATGGGCTAATTTGAGAAATTTTGAAACTCAGAAATTAGAAAGTCATTCTTATGTATTGATCTAAATGACAACTTTGTACTCAGGGTTTTCAGGGTTCTTTTTAAAAATTTCACGAACCTCATCTTTGTATATAATTTTAAAAATTCATTTGGTACTTATTTTGCAGGGGGGAGATCAGGGTCCCAAAGGTGGTTTTCCTGGGGCAAAGCTCACCCATTGCACTCTGGGTGCACTGACCCCTGCGATTTCTCCAAATGTGGAAAACTTGACTGCATGGTTTGTGGTAGTGAAGGACTGAGTTTGCCTTCTTGCCTGGGGCGCGCGCACACACACACACACACAAATTCATTTGGAAACATTATATCCAATTGAAAAGCTGTGTACATTGTAATGATAACAAAAACTTAAATTTTTCAAAAAGCATAAAATTTTGAGTTACAATAAAGAAAAGGTGAATGTATTTCAGGCAAGCATAATTATTGCAAAGTATTGTGTCGTGTTATATTGTAAGTGTTGCGTTAGGCATATACCAAAGTTTTGTCATTAGTGAAGGTTCAGGCACCAGAGGACAGCCCCACTGGAAAGATCCAAAAGAGTAGCTCATCTTGGGTCAAGATTTCAGGACACTTTTATTCCAAATGAGTCCCAGAAGCAGGTAAGAGATGTTGGCCTTGCATATGGGTTTGCCATAGCTAAAGGAATTGTCCTTCAACCTGTTATTCTCCTCCAAAATGTACAAAACTTAGTCATCATCATTAGGGTCATCACAAAAGACTGAAGGCAAAACAGTTGGATGATCTGTCGCTGATGACCTATTGTTGAGATTAGTCACACATTAATTCTTTCCACAACTGACATTTGCCTCCATCACTTCAGCGACAGTCTTTGCCTCCAGTGACCACTCACAACATGATGGATGACTCCACGGACCCCATCCTCAGCACCATCAGACGGATTGGGCTTTTCAACCACCGCACAGACAGAGTCAAGGTAGAGCTAGCTGTTTATGTAGGTCCCTTCACAATGATATAGAATAAATTTACTAATAATTTGTTAAAAGCCTCACTTATTTTTTAACATCTATCAAAAATATTTTAAATATTTCTAAAGAAAATTAATTTTATCTCCTGTCTTGGGTAATTTTAGCATAATGACTATTTTTGTATCATTCTTAAGAACTGAAGAATATTTGTGGCTTTGAGTCATAATTCTAGCATTTATTTTGACTATACAATGTGTCAGTAAGCATAAGATTATCTAATTTTTGATAATTTAAATTTTTTCTAAGAACAATTTCATTAACAAATCCCTGAGATTACACGAATCATCTTTTGTTTCTTTCTAATTAAGTTCAACTTAAAGGGAAAATGAGAAACTTCCAGTTTTAGAGAATGTGGCTAGTGATGTCTCTATGTAATTTTCTATAGTCTAATTCAAATTGACTCTTGTGTTTCTACAATGCCTAGGCACTGCGTTAGTTGTATACATAAGACCTGGTTTCTGCCACTCTGATGTTTACTGAGGGCCCATTATACCAGGCATTTGCTAGGTGTGGCTGGCAATGGTGAACATGTCAACACATAATTGCTTAATCCTACTCAATTGCATTTACCACTATTCAAGATCAAGGTGTCACAAGCTTTCACCAATCTTTTCAAAGGTCCTCTTTTCCCCTTTCATTTGTCATTAGCAGATGACCTAATTGAGAATTCAAGGAGTACAAACCCCTTCGGTGTCCCTCCAGACTGGCCTCAAATCTAGATTTTTTACCTATTCTTGCTTCTTTTCTTTGAGGACCTAAGGGGTTTTATAGGATCCCATTCCCTCCCACATTTTTTTGGAAACTTATCATTTACCCTCTCTTACTGTGTAGGCAATAAAAGAAAACTCTTTTCCTTGCTGTCTACATATATTCTTTGAATTTCTCCACATTAGGAAACAAACAACTTTTCCTTAACCCTGCCTCCTTTTGATGTTCTTAAATGTTTCTGTCTTTCCCACTCTGCAAAATTTCTTGAAAAAATAGTCTATTCTTAAATTCATTTTTTTATCTTGTTTTCAGTCCTAAATATAGGCATGGGTGAATGTAGTGGAAGGAGACAAAATAAGGACTTACTGCAACAGTACAGGTGAGAGATGATGAAGGTCCCTTACAGAAGCGTGTCAGATGTACTGGAGAGGACAAAACAGGGGAAGAGACAGTTACATGTAAGAAAAAAATCATACTTTGTGACCAATGGACATTAGGAGTGAGAAAGAAAAAAGAAGGCAAGGATAATGCCCTCTTGGCTTCAATATCTAACCGATACTTTCTAAAAACTAAGGAAAAGCTTTAACAGAAGTTGGTTTGAAGGTCATGTCATGAATTGAGTTCAGTTTTTTTAAAGATTTTGTATACCTTTTAGAGATGATGAAGGGAGGGAGAAAAAGAGGGAGAGAAACATTGATCACCTGCATTTTGCACCCCCTGACCAGAGACCTGGCCCGAAACTCTGGCCCTGAGCTGGAATCAAACCGGTGTCCTTTCGGCTTGCAGGCTGGCATTCAACTCACTGAGCCACACCAGCCAGGGCATGTTCAGTTTTTGACAGAATGAATTTGAGTTATGTGTGAGATATTGAAGTTGGAAGTTGGGATTTTGAATAGTTACTTAGAAAACATAGTCAGGAAAAGAGCTACCAGTGCATGAACAGTAGTGGAAGCTAGGGAACGACCACCCGCCGCGCTGGAAGACCAGGTTGAATGAGTGCAGAGACGCATTGACTCAAGGAAACCCCAGACCTAAGAGGGGGATTAAAAGATAAGTCAGGGAAAGAAAGAAAAAGCAAAGAATTAGAAGAGAAAAATGTAGAAATCAAGCAGAAGAAATTCTCTTGATAGTATGAGGAGCTCATAATACAGCATTAAATGACACAAGCAGTTTATAAAGCATGCACATGCATATATATATGTGTGTGTGTGTATTGCCCTGTGCCATAGAATTGTGGGTGGTTTGTATTTCCTCATTCGTATTTCTGCATTTCAAAAATTTTCAACACCTAACATACTTCCTATAACAAATAGTCAGACTACAAAATTTTCCCCAGAAATGCAGGAATGTCTCTGCCAAGGATGTACCTCCTTTACATCCTTGTAAAGGATGTTTTTCAGCAGGATTGGGTCCACAGAGACTCAGTAACTTGGCTTCCTTCTCATTTCATTTATTTATATATTTTTGTCTCTTGGAAGGGAAATAGTGGGGACAAGAAAGCCTCTTATTCTCCCATAGACTTCTGTCTCAGAACTTTTTATGTCATACCACATCTGTGGATCTTCCTTTGACGATCGGTCTGTGCCTGGCACGTGTTTTGTACAATAAATGTAAATGGAAGTGGGACGTGGGAGGGCAGGAAAAGGAGAGGTGGGGCTGGATTCCTTTGCTCTTGTGAAGACTGTGACTGGAGGTCCCTTGAAGTTTTGAACACAGTATGCTTTGCTGATCCAGGTTTTCCAAAAAAGATAACAGTAAGGCAATTTTCCGGAAATGGACAAGAACCTCATTTCATGAACATATTAAACATTTCATATCCCTGGGTCATTGCTAATGCTCTTCTCTCTGTCTGACATACCCTTATCTCGGTCATTCTAAGGACTCCTCTGGGATCCAAAGTAAAAGGCACCTCTTCCTTGCCCTTTTCCTTACTATACGCTCATCTACTCCAGACTAAGCAACCGTTTCCTTATCTGCATTCCCCAGACGCTTCATATCTACTGCCACTATAGGAATGGCCACACTGAATTATATACATAATTTTAAATGTGTCCATTTCTCCAGAGAGACTGTGAGTTCTTTGAGGCAGTGATCGTGTCTCCTATTTTTTTCTGTTTTCATCCTCTGAGAAGCAGACACTAGGACAGGAGTAGATATGAAAATGCCTATTGGTGGAAATGCCGTGGAGGACAAAGGGGAAGGCCTGAGCAGGCAGGGAGGTGCAGTCAGCCTGTGAAGAGGACAGGAAGGAAGGATGCGGTAAGGAGAGCCACAGACTACAACCCGGTTCTAAGCAGGCTCAGCGTTTGTTTTGTTTTGTTTTGTTTTTCAGAAAGGAAAGTCAAAGGTAATTTGAAAAAAATCCTAGAATTCATAATGATCGACAAGTACATGAAAAATATGCCCAGATAGCAGCACTATTTGGTGACTCAAAAAGGGGGGAAAGCAGTGGACCAAGACCACTCAACATGGCTTGTCAGTTAGCGGAAAAACACACACACCGGCATGCATGTGTGCACAAAAACAAACAAACAAACAAACAAGAAAAAGTAGTTTCAACAGCTAACACAAATTCAGTATTATTTTACAATGCTTTTTTTTTCTTAATGTGAAAGATGCCTCTTTGTGCATTGTGGTTTGCTGTTGACTTAATTTTAATATATGAGTGTTACTACCTACAATATTTTGCTGTATTTAACATCCTTTCCTTTATGTTTTACTTTCATGTGTATCTTTCACCAACCAAAAGTTTCAGGTTGGCAAGCAGATGGCTGCCTTATTCCATGAGAAGTTGGATGCAACAGCTTTAATAGGGATTCACATGAATTCCCATGAATCTCTATTAAATCCCTATGATAGTGATAGAGATTCCCCAAACAAAGCTTAACCATTAAAGAATCACCCACCCTGTAGACATGAGTTGGCACTAGTACCCATCTCTGCCTGGCCTATGGGCCAAGATCAGTTGCTGTAGTGCTTCTGGTGTGGATGCAGTTGGGGATGTCAGTCAAGATCCCAAAGTCCAGGATGTCTTAGAGGAAATCTGAGTGGCAAATTCAGGATTGCCACATCTCTAAGGAAGGCAACGTACCAGTCCTTGAAGATTGTACTTACACTGTCTGGCTTTAAATCTCTGCCACTTATTCAATTTATAAGTTTAGTCATGCCTCAATCTTCTCATCTGTAAAATGATAATAAAAGAGGCCCACATTCATAGAAGTGTTGTGGGATTTAAAAAGTAATAGATGCTGCATTTGGTACAGTTTGGCACACAGCCAATGCATAATAAAGGTTAGCTTTCAGTTGTCCTTAGCCCAGTAACAGCACAGGATGGATACTTAATAACTTTTAGAAGAGCAGTATGAACAGGGTTGGGTGAGATTAGAAAAAGGAAGATTTGCTTTCCTGAGAGATTTGATAAAATGTTTTATAAAAGAGATGACATATTAGCTAGATCTAGATCAATGAGCAGTTCATCAATGCAAATAACCAGAAGGAAGGCTCACCAGGCAGAAGCAGCAGATGAACAGGCACAGATATGCAGTAGCACATGGCTTATGTAGGGTGAAGGGAGAAGGAAGTTTATCTCATACAAATTATTTATGCAGTTAAACTCATAAACATTTTGAGATATTCATTTATTATTATAAAGCAAACAAATACATGCAAAAGAAGTAACAGAATAATCCCTTCCTAACAATATATACCCAAAGCTCTAAGTCCTATTTGATTGCCTGCATATTTACAGAACTCTACAGAGTAGATCTTAACTTTCAGAGTGAATTGATGAGTTTTCTGTATAAATGGGACTGTTTGATTCAGGAAACATTGCAGATTATTCTGACTTTGAATTTATCTTCTATCAGCAGTGTGTTACACTGAGAAAAGCCTAGCCTGCCGATTGCAGTTCTCCACCCTGTGCTGACACTCTGTGGAAGTAACTCACTTCCTGGGACCTTACTTACTTCCCTCCTCGGATAAACACAGTCGAACACGTGTTTGTTCATTTGTTTTCCCTACTGATCCAGGGCTTGCGAAGGGCCAGGTGCTGTGCTAGGGGCTTTTGTATGCAGGATCTCATGTAATCCTCCCTGTAGCCTTGGGCTGACCTCTAATACCCTTTCTTCCACCTTGGGCTTCTTCAGTTGGCTGTTTTAGGGCCCAGAACAGCTGTCTTTTTATTTTAGTTGCTTGATTCATTCTGTTTGGCTGGGAATGAAACAAATGAGCCGTGGTGTTTTCATGTTCCAAAATGGGCTTTGGAGAGTACAAATTTTCCTAAGTATGGAAATGCCAAATAGGCACAGTGCCTTCCAAATCCCCCTTTCTTGAGATTTGCCAAAAGAGTATAATGGGCTGTTGATTTGATGGTTGCCCAGACAACCATACCTGTGTCTTTTGTCTGTTTTCCTAGTGTGGTACTGTGCACATAATAGAAATTCAGATCGCACTTTCTAGAGGAAAATATCTTATCCATTTTTACTTTGCTAATGTGTGATTCTTGTGATTGAGAAAATTATTTTTATGGTACTGGTTGTGGACATTTATTATTTTATTTCTTCTTAAGTTTAATGTATCTCCTATTTATGAATCTATTGATATATATATATATATAAAACTAATGCCTATAAAGTCTTAGTTTCCTTATTTCTAAAATTAGGGCAAGGACAATGTTTATTTTATGCATCTCACAATGTTGCTAAGATTAAATGGGGCAATATATGTGAAAATTATTTATAATATATAAAGTATTATAAACAACTAATTACTATTGTTGCTATGTATCCAAATTAAGTAATCTCTTTGGAAGAATAAGTTTCTTTTTCTTCTTCCTCTTCCTCTCCCTCTTTCTCTTTTCCTTTCCCCTCACAAACAATCCCGTCCTGAAGCCATTAGGTGGGGCACCATAGGTAAGGGTCTGCACTGGAAGGAGGAACGCACCACAATGGTGCACAGAAAGATGTCAGAGCCCAGATAGTAGGGCAGGTGCACACAGAGGGAGCAGCCCAGCTGTGGAGTCAGCGTGTAGTGAGGCAGTGTCTGTGAAGTGCTGGGGTGGCAGTGGATGGAGATGAGTTCATTGGAGGGCAATTGTGTTAGTCCACTTGGGCTGCTAGCAGAATATGACAGAATGGGTGGCTTATAAACAAGAGACTTTCATTTCTCACAATTCTGTGAGCTGGGAAGTCCAAAATCAAGTTACCAGCATGGCTGAGTTCTGGTAAGGGCCCTCTTCCTGGTTCATAGGTGGCAAGTTCTTGCTGTGTCCTCATATGGGGCAAGGGGCTAGAGATCTCTCCCCCTATTATAAGGCACTAATGTATATAATGCATAATATATACTATATAGTAATATATTATTATATATAAAATAATGAAATAAAATTTTAAAGATAAAATAAAATAATAAAATATATTCATTATATCTTATATTAAGTATATTATTATACAATATATTATATTACTGATTATATTATTTAATTATATATTATATTAACTATATGGTTATATTATGTAATATAACCATGTATAATAACCCCAGTACTGTAAAATCACATTTTATTTATTTTAATAACTACTTAGACATGAGAGGAGTCTGACAGCTAACCCAATAATAGCTCAGTGAGAACTTTAATGAGTGGAAGAACAGGAGAACTCATTCATGTAGGTGATCAGCAAAGCAGCTATTCTAGTGACAATTTCCCAGGCACAGCCATGAGGTCTGGTCTCTGCCTTACCAGAACATTACAGGCAGCGCAGCCCCAGAACAGGCTGACATAAGTGGACCAGAGCCAACTGTTCAATTTTTTTAGCTAGTTTTATACATAGCCATTGGTTAAAATTAAATTGCAAATGTAAAAATTCTTTATAGTAAAAGGAACAGTAATTGCCAAAACGCATCACATCCTAATCATTTACTACATTTTACCATTACCTATGCCCTTAGGGTCATTTATGATTATTGAACCCACATGGTGAAAATACTCTCTAATAAATGCTACTGCCCTTCCTATCTCCAGATTGGTGATATCTCATTGGTAGCTTGAAATTGGCATGCTGGAGTATTTATGGAGTGAAAATAGGTAAACGCTACACATCATGTATGATTATATATTGATTGTATAGATTTAAGGAGGTGGTAGAGAAATGTTAATAATGCAGATTAAATTTAAATGGGTCTTGTGTCTGTAGTCATTACATTATGAGTGACACAAAAATATAAGAAAATATTTTTTCCATTATCAAAAATATCCCACTCAGCAAAGAAGTCACTCATGTCACTGATAAACCTGTGAAAATCTGACATACATCTCTGTGTTTCACTCTTCCTTTTGCTTCTTAATAAAGGAATCAATCAACATTTATGTTAGAACTATATTTAGTCATCAGTTGGAACCATAAGTCGGTAATAAGTACAAGATTGTCCCAAAAATCAACAAAAGCATTATGTTATAATTGGCATGGAATTTATAATAATGAGTATGATATAGTTTAATAGACTTTATTTTTTAGTTTTAGATCCACAGCAAAATTGAACACAAAGTACAGAGAGTTCTAATAGATCACCTTCCCTCAAACGTGCACAACCTCCCCACTCTCAGCACCCCCCACCACAGTGATATGTTGGTCATGATGAACCTATGTTGGTTGACACGTCATTATCACCAAAGATCCATAGTTTACCTCAGTGTTCACAGCTGGTGTCGTACCTTCTATGTGTTTTGATAAGTATAGAATGACATGTAGTCACCCATAGTATCATACAGAATAGTTCACTGCCCTAAAAATCTTCTGTGTCCTATTTATTTCTCCCTGCCTCCAATCCCTAGTAACCACTGATCTTTTTCCTGTCTCCATAGTTTTGCCTTTTCTAGACTCTCATATAGTTGGAAATATACAGTTTACGACCTTTTCAAATTAGCTTCTTTCACTTAGTAACATGCATTTAAGGTTCTTTGCATGGCTCAATAGCTCATATTACATCATCTGGATGTGTCATAATTTATTTATCCATTCACCTACTTAGGGGTATCTTAGTTGCTTCTAAGTTTTAACAATTATGAATAAACTTGATAATAAACATTTGTGCGCAGGTTTTGTGTATACATTTTTTAAACTGGGAATTACTTGTCATAATTATATCCTTTATATCAGTAAAATTTACAATAAACTTAGGTACAAATATATATTCATACTTTTGATTTTTGGTTCTTGAACTTTTACCAGCACACATTGCATAAAGGCCGTGGTAAACACTGGCTTTTTCTCTGAGTGAATGGAGAGGCTGATGTAGGATTTTGAGCAGGGGAGTGGCTGGCACTTTTAAAGGTTCACTCTGGTTGTTGTGTTGAGACCTTAAGTGAAATAAAAACATCTAGAGAACAAAAAAAAACCATTATTGCCAATAAAGCCTGGGTCAGAGGATGTAGTTTAGCATGAGAACAAAGATGACACACAAACTCCCTATCCACCAATCTAGGCCTGGGAATCTGAGAGAAAGATAGTCCACAGAGTAGATACTTACATAGAGTGCCGAGAGGAGAAAAGACCCCCTAGGTTTTTTCTTTCTTATCTCTTCCCCCCACTCCCACCTGAATCTAGAGCACAAGGATTCTGTAACATTAAAATAACCAAATTATAGGAGGTTTTTTGCTTTAATTTCCTCTTTCTTTTTTTCTCATTAGAATTTTCCTTTTTTTAGGTGATTTTGCACCCAGAGTTCCTATCCTCCACCAGTCCCTTGTTACCCATGGATTATGAAGAGTTCGTACGAGGTTGTCATCTTGGAGTATTTCCGTCATACTATGAACCGTGGGGTTACACTCCAGGTATGTGACATGTATAGATGGTAGAATGTTTTGAACTTTGTTATATACATATGTATGTGATATTCAAACTTGATATATAATTTACTATTGGGTAGAAAAACACAAAACCAAAGTTTAAGCAACAGAAGAAATGTGAAAAGTCATTTATGTCAGGCAAGGAGAATGGTACATAACTTATGGCAGTCTTTCCACCAAAATGTCATTTTACAGGAGAAAGTTAAACTTGATCTGAAATGATAGAGGAATTATATATATATTTTTAAGGTGTTATAAAACATAAGGAGATGAGCCCTGACCAGTGTGGCTCAGTTGGTTGGGCTTTACCCCACAAAGTGAAATGTTGGTTAGATTCCTGGTCAGGGCACATGCCCAGATGATGGGTTCAGTCCCCCGGTCAGGGGCATACAAGAGACAGCTAATCGATGTTTCTCTCTCACATCGATGTTTCTCTCCCTCTATTTCTCCCTCCCTTCCTCTCTCTGTAAGAAAATAATGAAATAAATAAAATGTTTTATTTTTTTTAAATGAGACGAAAAAGAGTTTGGGACATACTCCATAGTGAATGAGTCATTCTGTTTTAGATTAACTCAAGGAATTTGGCCACCCCTAACCTAACCTGTAATTACAGAAATAATGAAACCTCTGGTGCTATAAGTTAGCATATTAGATAACCCCAATTTTTTAAAGAATAATCCTTTTTATGTAATACTAACTCTAACTCACTCCAGAACAACACATTAAAGTTTGTGTTTTTAGAAAGCCCAATGAATATTTATTTCATTAAATTCACCAAATGAAGATACATTGAGTTTATATGGATTTCTGGTATTTTACTACATATGTGTTAATGAATATTTTTAAAATAAGAATTTGTTAAGTTTCATAGAATTGTTAGGTTTCTATCTATTTATCTATCTGTCCATGAATTTTTCTAGAGAGGAGTTCCATAGTTTATATCAGATTCTCAAATGAATTAACAACCCCATTCTACCTTCTTCTCCTCACCCCACCCCCATCCTAAATTAGGAAATCACAGCTCTCCAGAGAAAAACAAAAAGGAAATAGTTAATTGCAGAACACGAGAAAAGGTCATAGTCTAAACTGTGTTACTTCATAGGCATGGGGAAATCTCTCTCTCTCTTTTTTTAAACCTAACCCACTAGCCAACCAAGAATTGTTCCACAATCAAGTACAATTTCGTTGTTGAAAATACAGATATCCTTGAAAATGGTAATATTTTGTGAGACATATTTGATATTTTCTGAGAAACATGTTTTAACTACACGGTGAGGGAGGACTGAGACCACGGGGTTCACTGGAACACATGAGAAAGTGGAAGGGGTTTGTGCAGAGGGAGATTTCTATGGTGGGAGGAACTGGTCATGGCCAAAACAGTTACCTATCCCATCAACTTGCCCAGTACTTAGAAACACAAGCTTAGAATGGAGTGAAAAGCAAAACCAGTAGTGAGAGAGGGAGTGTAGAGTAGCAGGTCCCAGCAAGAGCTCTGGAGCTGGGCCCCTGACCGCAAATCCCAGCTCTCCCAGTCCCTTGACTTTGTGAAGTTAGCCAAGCCATTTAACCTATCTGTCTTAAACTCCTCCATCTGTAAGGTGGAAATAACGGAGGCTTCACGTCACATGGTTGCTGAAACGATTAAATGAGTTAATACATGTGAAGAGCTGAATACTGAGCCTGGCATAAAGTAAACGGTGTCATCACTAGGATAGATGGGGGGCTTTTTTCTCTGCTGAGTGCATAAGAGGACACTGGAACTGGTCGGAAGCCAAACCTTTGTCTGTTTCCCCTGGCAGCCGAGTGCACTGTGATGGGTATCCCCAGTGTGACAACCAACCTCTCCGGCTTTGGCTGTTTTATGCAGGAGCACGTGGCTGACCCTACTGCATACGGTGAGGTTTCTCATCACTACCCCATCCCATGGAAAAGTGACATGTAACCAAAGAGAGCCCAAGGTCTTCACAGAGCCTAACTCGAAAGCTATCCTGTTTAAAGATATCTCTTGTTTAATAAAAAATAGGTTTAATTATGTGGTCTATAGAAAAAATAAAAATACTATTAATATTAAATACATTGCCCAAAAGACAAACTAGAAAAATGAGTGAAATGAATAAACAAAACTGAAACAGAAAAAAAAAAAACCCTGCAAAAGAAGTGTTAAACTTGGATAAGCCTGCCCTTTACCTTTTATTCCTCTGAACTGGTGTGTCCCTCTACTACCTAGCAGTGATAGTACAATAACTACGATCATTACATAGTTATGTAATATCACAGAGTGATATTACAATAACTGTGGTCTTAGAATTGATATTATAATAACTACATTGGTCAGCATAATTATTTAAAAGGTCCATGCCAAGTTAGCAAAATTCACTTAAGTTGTATAAAATGGCAGGAGAATGTGCATATCACCATTTCTAGGTCCATGTTGCCTAGCAGCAAGCGAAGCTGGAGTGGGCTGGATTCTCTGCCTACACATTGCCAATTCCCTGGTCCTCGTTGTCACTGTTCTCTTTCCTCAAGCGAGAGCTGTGTTTCTCAGCCATGGATCCACACTGGGAACACTGGGGAGTCTAAAAGGTCCTGACATCCAGGCCACCCCAGAAGTGAGCAGCCCAGTAAGAATCATTGATCCAGAGTATCCTTATACCACCAGATTTTTTTTTTTAAGCAAGACCCATTTTGTTGACTCTATGTTGGTGAGATTTATATAGTGTTAGGATATCATAGAAGATATAAAGCCTTGGAAGATAGAGTAGATTGTACACATGATCTACCAAAGAACTTAAGAAATAGGAGAGGAATGCTCTAAGGTGAGCTCTACTTTTTACCTGTGCTTTGGCTTTTGTGCCCTTCAGGTATTTACATTGTTGATAGGCGGTTCCGCTCCCCGGATGATTCTTGCAATCAGCTGACTCAGTTTCTCTACGGATTTTGCAAACAGTCACGCCGCCAAAGAATTATCCAGAGGAACCGAACTGAGAGGCTCTCAGATCTTCTGGACTGGAGATACTTAGGCAGAGTAAGCAACTTTGTGATCAACACAGAGGGCCACTTTAAAAATCCCACTGGATCACAAAGACATTGATTCTAGTCATAATTTGTAAAGTCAAGTCATAATTGTTAAAATCTATGTGATTTTTTACATACTTTTTTTTACATATTATGAATTTTCAGAGTCTTTCACATTTGGTCTGAGCCCGTAACAGGAAGCCCATCAGGATCTAGCACTGATCTTATTCTATGTTACTCTATGGTCATCTCTTAACTTGATACATTACAAGTATGCAGAAATATTTCATGAAGATGAGGAAAACATCCAGAGGAAAATCCCTACTTTGTTTCACTCTAAGAGATAATGTGATCTTATCCCTTAGCTACAGTGCTTAATGGGAATAATACTGCTTTTCAAATGACAAGTGTAAAGGAAAATATCTTCTTCCATGCAGTAGGTTTATAAGTACCCAATGTTCATATACCATAGCACTGGCTGATTTATATAATAAAAGATGTACTGCCTTTGCCTTCACAGAATGTGTCTTAGATACTGCTCGACTTCCCCAGACAAATGAGAGATGCTGCCATTTGCTGCATATCTATGCACTCTGATCCTAATGCTCATTGCAACCCTGGATGAATAATTTTATTTTTATCTTCTTATAATGAAAGGAGAATGATAAGGGTGTTAGGTAGAGATTTTCAATATTTTTTTCATCTCACGGCACACATAAAGTAATTACCCAAATTCTGCAGCACACCAAAAAAATGTATCTTTTTGCTGATCTATCAAAAAAAAAAAAAAAAAAGTATGGCTATTGTGGTGTTGGCTGTTGGTGTTTTTCTCACTTGACAATTTAAGGGAAAAGAGGTTGGTGCCTGGGACTAAACAGTCAGCTATTGCATGTTCTAAAAATTCTTGCAGCACACTGTGGAAAATTGCTGCTCTTTGTCTGATTATTCAGGCCTCATCTTTTTTCCCACACCACACAGCTTCTCTGTGGAATGAAACCAGTGTTTCATTCAGAATTCAGTCAGGCCAATATGGCTTTTATTTATTCATTGAAAAATAATAATTATGAACTATCATTTTTTCTGATTCTCAAACATAGGATGAATAGAATCTGCCACTTTAAAACAATTTTTATAAATAAGAGAAGAATATTTTATATAATAACTTGGTTGTTGAAGTATATAAATCTCTAACTTGTGAATTCATCTCCTATCATAGTATTATCAGCATGCCAGGCACCTGGCGTTAAGCAGAGCCTTTCCAGATAAATTCCATATGGAACCCACATCACCACCACCGGTAAATATTTTATGTATTGCTTATTTGTTTTGAAAGCTAAATTGATTACTTATGATAACTCTTAACAATACCTTTTTATTTGAAAGTAGCCGAGTGCACTGTTATACATTTTCACAGTGTCGCATCAAAGCAAAGACCAGAGGAACTGACAAATCAGACCAACTCGCAGCCCTTGAGGCAGAGTTGGCCTGGTGTGTAACATGAGCAGACAGTCAGCTAACTCATGTCCCTGGAGCAGCAGCACCTCCACACTAAAACTGTCTCGGACTCAGTGCTTGAAACCGCTCCCTTAGACATCCATTCTTTTGAAAGATGTTCAAAAACAAAGTAGCCTGCTTTAACAGGAAGTTGATTTTCTGCCCAAGGAAGTATTTAAATATAGGGTGACAACTTGGCAAGAGTAATATAGACCGAATCCAAGGACCACAGGAGGAGTTGGACAAGGTGGGCATTCATGTTCCACCCAATAGTGCCCATCCGGGAGTCTTCTGAAATCCAACTACACGATATTAATGGGACAGCATAGACGGCTTGCCATCAGATTCACATAGAAGGACATAAGACGGGAAACACGGCTAGAAGTAGGGAAGCATCAGACATTTCTCTGCGGTGGGATTGTCCTTACAGCAGTCTATACAGTGGTCGAGGAGCTATATTTCTTTGTCCCCCTAACCATCAGGTGATAGCTTAGGTGAAAGAACCCATAACATTGAGTATGAGAGCAGCTTAGCTTCTAGGACTCACAGGAGCCAGTATCTTGTATTAATTCCCACAGACATCTTCCATGGTCTCTCAGGAATATGCCCAATTACAAGACTCATCAAATTCAGGGATTTTCCCAAGGCATGGATCCTCCAAGTTCAGATGTTGATTTCCCAGTCAGGGGTCACTTTTACCAAAAACAATTCTGCCTGATAATACAATTTATATTCCACTTTTATCAGGTGTCCAGGAGAACAGACTTAGAAAGTTAACACAAGACAAAATTTGCCTATGGAGAAAATGAAAGGGTTTTGTAAATCTCTTAAATTTCATCCCATGTTCATGATTTTAACAGAGTTAATTCCTCAGCATTTTCAGAGGTGGATGCTCCAGTTGAAGATAATTAATCTTCATTAATCTACATATTCAACCACTGAGTATGGAGTGTCTCCTCTGAACCAAGTCCTAAGTGCAGGAGTCAGCATTTTTTTTCTGTATTACTTTCGGGTAGAGTGTCTGAACCTTGAAATGACTCTACAAGTATGACATAATAATAATGGATAAAAGTACTTTAAATACATTGACAAGCACTGTGACAATTCCATACCCATTTCTCCCCAAGAAATGGGGAGCTCATTCAAGCATGAGCATCCCTAGAGGGCAGGGATTGTGTTTCTCATCTGCTTCCTTGGCGCCATTATTGCACCTGACCTGTGTTTGCTGCTTAGTATTGTTTATAAAATCAGTTATCTCACTGAACCTTAGGCACAAAGGCAATTGGATTAAATCCTAGTGATCTTTGGTCATTAACTGAAATAAAAATAGCTGGTGGCATTTCAGGGTTAGCTCAGTGGCCCAGTCAGTTTCCAGGATGCTTTGTGGTGGTGGCTGTCCATGGCATCTCCAGGCTGGCCACCCTCTGCAGTTTCACTGAGCAAATCTAAAGGATGATGGAGAGTGACACTGTTAGCAGTGTAACACAACAGTTGACGTGGAAGGTTCTGGAGTGATCACCACCCTGGGACAAATCTCTGCTCTACCACATACATGTTTTATGACCTTGGGCAAGTCATGTGGCCTCTCTAACCCTTAATTTTCTTCTGTAAATGAGAGAAACAAATGTATTGCAATATGTTTACAAAGATTAAGTAAGAGAACATATAGGTAGTACCTGGCACATGTCAATGTTAATAAAATAAAGTTATTTATTTAATGAATCTCTCTTGGGCTTGTTGGTACCAGAATCAAAACAAACCAAAATTAGTAGCCCCTGAAGAGACCACAGAAAATATCCAACCATGGTTTTTTTGTAATAAAATGTACATGCAAAGTGTTTGCATATTGGAAAAATAAGAAGTCGTTATAATGTTCATGTCTTACTTTGTCTTTGGCAGACAGACGGATTTAAATATCCCAGGCCTTCTTCAGTACCACCTTCTCCTTCGGGGTCTCCAGTATCCAGTCCTCGGAGCAGTGATGTGGAAGATGAAGATGAAGATGAGAGATATGATGAGGAAGAGGAGGCAGAAAGGGATCGGTTAAATATTAAGTCACCATTTTCTCTGGGTCATGTTCCTTATGGGAAGAAAAAGCTACATGGTGAATATAAGAACTGAACTCCACACTTGTTCAGCAGAGCTAATTTAGTGAGAGCATAGTAAGAATGATTATTTAAAGAAATGAAAATGTCACAAATTTCATTTTCTTCTTCTAAGAATCACAATGGGATTTATTCTCTGCCTTGGGAGTAGAAATTAAGTCTGTAATAATTTTATAACTTAAAATCCAAGTTATTTTCTTCAATTCCTTTTCCCCCAGTCAATTTAGGCATGAGGAAGAGTGTTAATTAAAGGAGGAAGTGTTTTTAAAATGGTTAATTTAAGTGATAACGATTTTTGTTTACTGGTGCTTTTCAAATTATCATCACCATAATCTTTTGTTTAGTATTTATACAGCTTCTATATCTACCAAACAAGTCTCCTATTCCCCCCCCCCCCCGAAAAGATCCTGTTCTTGGCCATGAAGTTTCAATACCTACCTATTTTAAAACACTCAGTCTTTAATGATTATTTTCACTTTCCACATGAGTCAGAAACATTAATTCTTATCTAGCTTTGCCAACAATCAAAGTACATAATAAAACAGCTATCCTAAATCCAGATCTTGATGCATATTCCTGCATATTTACAAGGTCACTTCTCAAATTAATTTATGCTGTGGTTTCTGATCATAACATATGTTTATTTTTTAAAAAGAAAACCTATTTGTAAACTTGGTCAGTTAGCCACAGATGATAAATTGTTAAATCCAAATTAATAAATATATCAATATTTAAAGATTTATAATGTCTTGATAAAAATTCTTTCAGACGTTTAAGTAAGGTAACACATAAAGTACCTGCTACATAACAGTGCCTTATAAAGAACAAAACTTTTAAAATGTATTTAAAAAAGCAACAGAAAGAAAATTTGGAATCAACTTTATAATAAGGACAGCATCTCTAACACATTCATCATATGCTTGGAGACACTGTTGAATGACTGTACTGAAGAATGTTTTAAATGTAATTAAACCTAAATTGGCAAAAACAAAGCAAAACGATTCACACTCACTCTGGGACTGTCTTTTTCACAGCTGAGCACTATTTATTACTGAGTATCGTTTAGATCACAGCGAACACCTTCGTTGGCGTGTCAGCTGGTCTAGATCAACGGAGGCTCTAAAAATGCTCTGGTCTTCTCAGAGCCGTGCTGTTGAGGGCAGCAAGGGAAGAGCAACCGTGGTGGTGCGTCAGATGGTTCGAGACCAGCTCAGACCTGTACCCAGGTTTCCTGCTGCCCCGCTGTTAGGGAAAACGTAGGAGATCGGTGGGCACAAACATCAGGCTAAAATGGGAGACGGCTGCAAGCTCGCCTCATACAGGGGTGAGGTTTGGGAAGAAGGGAAATAAATGACCGAAAGCCCAAGCCTTGAATCACGCCCCATGGATGCCAATGAACCCAGTGTCTGCAGGGCAGTTGGGAAAAGTCTGCACCGAAGATCAGAAACAGTATGAGATGGATTTGTGCTACAGCACAAACACTCTTTTGCTGAAGTACCAGAAAGATCTAATGATAAAAAGGAGTTTTGCTATTACAATAACCATAAAAAATGTATCCCTGGTAAAGTGGCACACTGCATGTGTTCAAATGATACTCCTAATTGGTAATTGGTTGGGTCACTTATTGAAAACATGAGCTATATAATAGAATAACTTCTTAATATAAAACTTTAAAAGTCAAGTGCCTTTTTTAAAAAATTGAAGAATAGTCCTCTGATTAGAAATGAGTACAAATGCTAGTCCACCTGGAAACTGACAGGCCTGCAAACACCTGGTTTTGAGTGGCGTGTGTAGGCATCAGAGCTTCCAGCCTGCAGTGGGTCCTCTATTTAGACAGCTGCAATCACGTGGCTCCACCCACTTTTCCCGGTCATTTGTTGCCCTCAGCCCAAGATTGACAAAGCCCAGTGAGTAGCAACAATTGGGATTGTTAGATGATCCTGTGTCTAATACACAGTAGGTGCCTACGTAAATGGTCTTATTGGGAGAAAGAGAGGTACAAAAATGCTTTTAAGGAATATATGTATTCATAAGGCAGAGGATAGGAGCTATGGAAAATAGTTTGTGTGTGCCTGACCAATTGGCAGCAGGACTTTTTTTATAGTGCATCATACTACACTTCCCCCATGGTAAGAGTTGGGGTTAAGAGAGCTGTTTTTACACATCTACATGAGAATATAAAATGTTACAAGTGTGATACTAAGTTTTTCAGGGCACAAGGAGGACAAAGAAAAGGAAGTGTTCAAGTGTACCCTGGGGAAGGTCAAAGAGACTTCACAGGATGAGCCTAACTTTTGCTTCACAGGGTGGTTTTAAGGATCAAGTCAAACTAGAGATGACCTCTTCCTGAAGGAACTTATACTCCAGAAAAAGGGGACCAACAGGTTACATTCCCAGCTCCCCTTTCTCCTGAAGCAGAAGTAAAACAATGTAACTTTCAATGTACAGGCCTCTCTGCCTTCTCATCTGTCTCACGATCACACTGGTGGTGCAGGAGGAGAGGAGGTGTCCTCTGGGGAACCCAGGGAAACAAAGCATAATTGAGAGCCCACACTGGGGAACATATATGTATATACAGTGGCAAAGAGGGGAAGAGCAATGAGAACTGTGTAAAAGTGGCTGCGGGTCCAATCCGGAGGTGGGAGTGTTCTAGTACATGGATATGCATGGGAGGCAGATAATTTCCCAGTTTGAAAGTCCAAGCCATACAATGTGAAAAATTTTGGTCACTGATCATTTGTTCATTTCAGTGTTGAAAAAGGTAGAAATAAAGAGAATTGCAAAGAGACTCTAAGAGAGATAGGAAGTTGCGGCAAACTGGGCACAGGAGCTGTTACGTGATGGCTGTGTTAATCAGCATATCAGTACAGCTGAAAAGCATTCAAGGAATTCATGTACTTATAATACGTGAAGCTGACATTATTTTAATGGCTGCTGGTCATTTAGACAGCTTTTCAAAACACTGTTTCAGAGCAAAACACTTGAGATTGTTCTAGTTCACTGTTGGAAGAATTACTTTACAAGATAGATTTTAAAAGTGTTCTGGGGATAAACATAATGTTTAAATGAATAGTATGTACAAGTCTATGTCAGATGAATAAATAAATGTCAATAAACTGGGTATATGCACTGTCTAGAAAATTCACTTTAAAATCAAATCATAATTAATGACAGGGGCCTATTATAATGCCACATAGATTATTTTAATGCTAGCATATTTTGGAGCAGAGATCAATGTTACATTAACTTGAATATAATTTTATTTTTCCACTATGAAACAAGATACAGACAAACCATATAAGCAGCATTTTGATTACTTAACACAGTAAAATTGTAATTCTAAGTTACAGAGACATTCACATAAGGATGTTGTCTAGCTACTGAATAATGGCTATCTACTGATGACACTAAGATTTAACAATACTTTCTATTTATGACATTTATCAATAACAACTTTCAATTAAGACAATGAACATGATGGTTATGTTGTAATTACAAATAAATATATTACCATACTTATTGTACAATAGGTATACGTGTGTGTATATATTTTTCAGATAGTAATGAACCCAGGATGACTTTAAAAAGGAGCAAATTAGGCATATTTCCATGCACTTACATTATCAGAGTGCCTTTATGTAATGCTCTGATGTCACATAAAGCCTAGAGTTCTCGTCAATTAGAGCAAGCAGTCTTTGAGTCTCTTTAGCCATGGAAAATGGGTTACCTCTAAAGAACTGGTTTGTTCTTTCCATACAATGTACAGAAGATCAGAGTGTGTCTCATTTGCTTCTTTGCCAATACCTTTGAGTTCCCTGTGTCTAACTGAATTCAGGGAGAGCCCAGAGAGCACAAGGCGGAGCTCCAAGCTGTGGAACCTACAACCTGCTCCAGCCTCACCAAAGAGCCCTCTCTCAGCTGCTGCACTGAGGTCTTCTAATCACAGGGCTGCTTCCCTGCCCCTCTGCCCCCTCCCTTCACAACAACTTACTTCTCTTGGATGAACTGCTAGGCAATCACACTCTACACTTTCTCATCCTGCCACGCTTCCCCCCTCACCATCTTTGGAGGTGGGAAAAGGAGGAGATTCCCTGCTGAGTGACAAGTGGGTGACAGAATGAGAAAACCAACAACTAATAACAATTAGATGGAGGCAGCTATTTGTTGTAATGGAAAGAACACTACAAAGAGTCTTTAGTCTTATAATTGTAAATGTGAAAAAAATTCATGAGTAAGACAGAAGATGATCTAAACAGGTCTTGAAGTAACTTTAAAAAAAGGTAATGATATCCTCAGCTAAGAACTCTACCTAACTTTTGTTTCTAGAAGAATAAAACTAGCAAGTTGTGCATACCCCTAAGACGGCAAATGAAGTAAAAAGGCTTCATGGGTTTTATCCACATGGTTCATGTCTTCAGCAAGAATAGAACTGTAACTGGATGCACTTTGGTCTATTTTCACCAGTTTAGGAGACTATCCTCCAGGAATCCGGTTTGATCGAAGTTTTCTTCTCCAGCTGTAAGGAAAAAATTACATAAAATCAACCCACTTTCCATGTTTTTGGGAAAGAAAAGATGAAGAAAACCTCAGGAAATTTTTAGTCTCCTAAGATATGTTAACTCATGCACTCTGATACTGAAAACTCCCCCAAAATCATGAGGTTTGATTGACTTAGTTGTAAATGTTTTTCCTCAGCTTGAGACATATCAGGGAACTCACATTTCACATCTGACTCTCCATACTGAAAAAAACTGTCATGTGATGTGTTTGATAGGAACCTGAAGAGGCCACAGGTCTCTCGCTGAGTATCCCTAAGGTTTAAAAGATGCACCATTAGAACGACTGGCTTGCATCTAGGTTCTTTCTCTAGACTTCAAATGCATCTTTCTTGGGGAAGATGACACAGGATAGCATTTGCACATATTCCCTTATTAGATGAGCTAGAGGTCTGGGAGGAACTGAGGCAGAAAGAAGGGACACTTGTTAGCTGGATGGCATTGCAAAACTTTAGAGCACAGGGTATCCCTTCTGGGGCCTGGACAGCTGAGGAGTCAGAGGGTAACTCCCAGGAGCCCTGGTGCTCTAAAATTGGGTAGGAGAGCTAAAGCTACAATGGGGGTGTGGAGAAGGAGTAGCCAGAGGCAGAAATCATTTTCTAATTTTCTCTAAAATCATTTCCAGATAAAACCACATTCTCTCAGCTTAGTTGCAGTATAATTTGAATGCCTGAGTTGCATTTTAACTTGAATTGCCAGTATATTTTGAAATAATGGAGATAATAGCCTGTTCTTTAAAAAGAAGAAAAAAGAAAACCCCAACAAGAAAGGCATCCCTGTATATAGCCTACTATAATAAAAACCCACTATTTAAAAAAGAGCCATCCAAATAATACCTCAGGACTTTAGACTAAAAATATTGAAGATGACCAGTGATTAATATATCACATCAGAATCCAAAACTTTTCCATCAATTTAGACAACATTTTGTTTCCTCATTTCATTATCAGAGACACGCCACTCTGTAAGTTTCAATAATTAAAATATATATATATATGCATTTTCCAAGAAAGACTTGAAATGGGGATCTGTAATCACACATTCTTCCCTTAAGTTTATAATGCAGATTCCTCTCCTTCTCGTTAAAATAAGCTTCTTCCTTTTTTATTCTAGCTCACTTACCATTCTGGCTCTGCAAATCTTCCTGGCAATCAAACCTAAAAAACTTCACTATCAGTAAATGTGTCAAATACTGAATTTAGAGAAGATCACCTTAGATGCAGCATACTCTACAGTTATCTATTTTTCATTTTTTTTACTGCAAGAGTTCTGAAAGCCATGGCAGCTAGCACCTGCTTTCTCTTTGCTCTGCGGTTTACCCTCTTATCCCAAATTCCCTGTAAACAAGGTTTCCCAAGGGACAGGGCAGCAGCAAATTGAAACCCTGGGCAGGTCCTGAGCAGAAGTCTTGGGAACTGGCTCGCTGTTTGATGACCCCTCCCAGGCAACACGATCTTCCTCTCCCCTTGATGGCTGTATTCTTAAAAACCATTCTGCTATATTTGATGCTTCTAATCCCTCCTTTCTTGAAACTTTCCATCCTGGACTTCTGGATATTCTGTCACTCTGCTTCCCCTGCTGCATTCCTGTCTGCTTCTCTGAATGTCCCTCCACTGTTATGATGTCCCCCTTGTCCCCTTGATCTCTGGGCATTCTCCAAGGCAAATCCTTTATTATCTGCCCTTCTCCCACCACATCTGAAGCCTTGGAGGGATTTCGGTTTTCACAATTTCAACCTTGATTAACTGGTTCTCATTTTCCAGTTGTTCCTAAACACTGATCATCTGAGTAAGTTGGAGAACTTATTAAGGATAGGGATTCCAGGGCCTCATTCAAGTACAGAATCAAAATCTTTGGGCCTCAAGCCAAGAAATCTGAATTTTCAGGAAGCACTCCAGTTAACTCTGATGCAGCCAGTACATAGCTGGATAGCAGAAAGCCACTGACTAATACACCTTCACTCACTGGAATGTTTCTTTCATCTCAAACGGAACCTTAATTACATCCACGGAAATTTTCACTCCCTATCAACATCACCATTTTAAACTCTCACACAGGTTAAAAAATTTGCTTATCTCTGGATTCTCTTTTAAATCCTTAGCGAATAGTTATCTCATATTATCTATTGTTCCTTGTAGCATCCCTCAGAGTGAAGCCTCTCCATCCTTGCCCCTTGACTTGGCCTCATCACTTAGCTCCCAGGTTACTTCATTAGTTCCTTAGGGACTCCCCTCTCCAGCCTTTCCTCTCCAACACCATCCGCTTGAGAGGGAGCATGGCATAACTGGAAGAGCTACAGGGGCACACGGACCTGAGCTACAATCCCAGTATCACTTCTTACTGTGTGACTTTAGGAAAGTAGATATGCCTCTAGCAGGTTCAGTTTGCTGAGCTGGGAAAACTAGCTCTAATCTGGAAAGATGAATGTCTGATAGATACCACATGATTTCACTTACATGTGGAGTCTAACGAACAAAATAAATGAAAAAACAAAATAGAAACAGACTCATAGATACAGAGAACAGACTGATGATTGTCAAAGGGGAGAGAGGTCGGAGGGCAGGTGAAAGAGCTGAAGGGATTAATAAATACAGATTGACAGTTACAAAACAGTCATGGGGATGTAAAATAGAACATAGGAAATATAGTCAAATCTATTGTAATGACTATGTATGGGGCCAGGTGGTTACCGGCAATATCAGGGGACCACTCTGTAAAGTACATGATTGTCTAACTCCTATGCTGTACCCCTGAAACTAATATAGAATAATATTGATTATAACTTGTAATTGTAAAATTAAAAAAATAATAAAAAAGATTAAGGTCTGATCCATAGTTCCCATGTTGTAGCTGTTGTTATTGGTCTTATCCTCACCCTAGATGCCATAACAGACTCGTGCTGCTTCACCATGTCCTCTCTCTGCTGAAAATCCAGAGAGCATCTTACTGATTCTCAGATAGAGAATGAGTTACCTTCTATTCTTCATCCCAAGTCCAGTATGTACCTGTTCCATGACAATGGGCAAATGACCTAATCTTTCTGTGCCTCTTATTTCCTTACTCGTAAAGTGTGGATAACAACAGTGCTTACAGTCCCTGAGCGACAGTGAGGATTAAATGTGTTAACCCGAATCAAGTGCTCAGAACAGTGCCCGACCCACGGCATTTTAGTAAGCCCTCTATAATTATTCGCCAGAGGTAGCAGAAATAGTCACCGTCATAGCTCTACCATGACCACCGCTCTTACAATCTATTCCACTGACTGCTCACCCCATCTTTTCCCTGCAAAGGCCACTCTCATTCTTGCTTTTGCTTAATCTGCCTTCTTCCCTGCCCTCCACAGAGCCCGGCACCCAGCAGGTGTAAATGCATATTTGCTGAATTAAGTATTATAATCCCTGCTACTCGTGCAAGTCAGCCCAGGCCGTGCTCCAGGTTCAGAAGACCCCTTTTCTGACTTTTCATTTGCTTCTTATCCTCATAGGTATTTTTTCACAACAAAGCCATAAGCTTGAAGCCAGAAACGCCCATTCCCACATGGCCAGTCCAATATTAGGCACTGAGCACGTGTGTTTTCTCCGTTAGCGCAAGTGTCAGAGCCCTGGGCCAGCAGCCTGTGCTGTGCGCCCCGGACTGCTCACTGTATTTTTTATATATTTTAACATTTAAATTATGTCACGAATACGGCATCATGACACTTTTTAAAAGGGGAACGTCTAGGTCCATTTATTATGCTTTGATGACCTCTATTTTTAATAGGAATAAAACGTATACACCTTTTTCGCTGGGCTCTTAGCCACCCTGCACATGGGCATTATGCCATTTTACCAACTGATGCTAAGGCTCAGGGTCACCCAGCTGGTAAAGCAGCAGGGCCAGAATAGGAACCAAGTTCTGCTGTCGACTCCAAAAGCGCTGGCTCGTCCATTGTCAGATGCCTTAATGCAAATGACAGTTTCAGTACTACATGGACACAGTGTCTCTATTTGCAGGTTACACCTAATCCTGGCATAGAAGAAGCTGTCCGGTGTAGTGAAAAGTGCCCCAGACTCAGGGTGAGAACCGGCCTGTATCATGAGGGTAAGCCATATGAACCTGCTGTGTTTGTCAGTAAAAGAAAAAGAGGGGGTGATTTTCAGCAATTTCATTTAGTTCACCCTTTAACAGTGAGCAACTGGATTTGTGGTTATTTAAACCTCTTTTGGCCTCATGTTTTCAACTACAAAATAATGAATTTGGACTTTGAACTTTTTCAGTTCAGAGAGAAATAAAGGTTACAATAGACTGTGGATTGTGGAATTCATATGAAATTCTCCAGTCTCATCAAGGGAATATTTTTATGTGCTTAGGACTCACTTTAACAAAAAATATACTTGTCTTTAAACAATCAACATTCTATACATTTCTGGGATAGGGGAAACTGTTAATTATTTTTAAAAACCTGGACAAATAAAGGCAACTTCGCTGTAATCAACACAGAATCCAAAAAGTTATCAACGCTTCTATGTCCTACTGTTAAAAGAGGTCAATATACTTGTACCTTCTTGTGGCTTCTGCAAGGAAGCCAACAGCAGAGCTGCTGCTTCTGGAAGAGTTAGAAGTAGGGCATTTGGACTTCGTCTTTCTGGAGAAACAAAAATGCATACAGATCCTATTAGCATTTAAATATTCATATTGAGCCCTGGCTGGTATAGCTCAGTGGATTGAGTGCAGGCCTGAGAAACAAAGGGTCACCAGTTCAATGCCCAGTCAGGGCATATGCCTGGGTTGTGAGCCAGGTCCCCAGTAGGGGGTGCACAAGAGGCAGCCACACATTGATGTTTCTCTCCCTCCCTTTTCTCCTCCCCTTCCCCTCTAAAAGCAAATAAAATATTTTAAAAATAAATAAATAAATATATTCACTTTGGTAAATCATTTCCCATTATAACACTAGAAAAACCTCCAAGAAATAGATTGCTGATGCCTCAACAAAGGGTTCCAGAAGACATTTTTATAAATTGAAACATTTCACATTTCCCTTGGGCATTACTTACAATTGGTTGTTATGTATTATAGGGTATGGAAGAGAATTTAAGCTATATACAACACAGAATTTCAAGAAAGCAAAGAGGATTAAGATAAAGAGCCCATGAGAAATTTCCCCCTTCAAGAGCTTAATATCGGGCCTGGGCAGACAAGTTTGGATGTGATCCAGCTCGGAGCCTGGACAACCTCCTCTCTCGTTCCTCCCCAAACAGTTTGAGATAATGTACATTCTTGGCCACACGTAAGGCAATTATTTGACAGAAGGAGTATCTGCTAAATATATACAAGATTATTTCAAATCTAAATTGACAGAAGACAAAACATCCTGATTCAACACAAACCATGATTTTTAATTCGAGAGCAACTGAAGTGGAAAAACATTGCTTACCCTCACAAAGTAAAACAGCTTAATTACACTACAATCCTGAAGAAAGTAAACGAATATTTGCTAAGTATCTACTATGTGCTGAACACAGAGTTTGGTATTTTTCAAAATAAGCATGCTTTTTATTTTTAGTATTTCAATCTTTAATTTCATAAAAATCAATTGTGTTTTTATAACCCAGTGGCATGGAAAGTTTCAGTCCCCATTATCATTCTGTATGGCCTCCATTTACCAACTATTTCTGGTTTAGAACATTTTGACAGCCATTTCTAGTAATATAAGAGGCACACGTTTGAAGTTTCTAGGTGAATCATTATCTTAATAATAATAAACAGTGTTCACGAGGAAACTGTGTGAAGGTCCTGTCATTAACGGAGAGGCACAGTTTGGGGACTGCTGTAGTTCTACCTACTTCTCCTTACCCCTCGGAACTGAACAACCGCCCCGGGATTTCTGCACACCCAGGAGCCAAAGGGCCATTTTCAGGACCTGCGACCAAATCCAGCTTGCGGGTCGCAGCCCCAGCCTCGGGGCCGCTGTCACCTTTGCGGGGGCGTCGTGAGCCCCAGCTCCGGCGCTCTGCCAACTCGGGCTCGGCCAGGGCTGGCTCTCGGGGCGGCCCCGCGCGGCGGGGAGACGCGTTCGAGCCGCGGGATGCAGAGCGCGCGGTGTCCTCCTCGAAGGAGCCGGCCCGGCGCTCTCGCGCCCCCGTCACTCACCTGGCGGCAGCCGGTCGGAGAGGTCCTTCCTCCGACTCTGGTCGGAGATGAAGCGGCGCCCCTCTGCAAAGGCGAGACACGCGGGTCAGCGCCCGCCGAGCCCGGGACGATCCGGGACAAACCGCAGCCGCCCCGCGCCGCGCCGCCTCCACGCTGGGAAGCAGGGACACGGCGGCCGGCGCTGGGCTGCGGGGTTTCGTGCGCTCGGAGCGCAACCCACGGCTCAGCCAGGCGCGCAGAGAGATCGGAGGAAGGCTCCACGCGCCCCTCCCCGCGCCTCGCCGACGCCTCGGGTGGACTTGGAGCAGCGGTCCGGTGGAGCAGCGGTCCGGTTAACCAGCGGGCGCGCTGTTCCCCAGGCAACCCCAGGGCTGCCCTTTGTGGCCAGAGCAAGCAACCCCCCGGAGGACGGCGGATTTCAGGGACTTCCTCTTCCACTGGCGACGCCCCCTCCCTCCAGGTCCGACTCCCCACCCCTCGCCCTCTTCCCGCCACTGTCCCTTTCCCTTGATTAACTAAGACGTGGATGGCCTTGGCCTCCATTATTGATGGAAATAAACGACATTATTCCCTCCCCGCAGCTCTCCGTCTATGAGATGGACTCAGGTGCCCCAAGGAGCTTCCTTTACTGCCGTGTGAGAGGAGCAGAGTATTTCAAACGTACGTGCACCCTTCAGGTAAAGCATAGCTTGAGGAGTCCAGTTCCTTCTCTCAAAGAGCCTCTAGAACCCCGGGAGAAGAGAGAAGCAGTTAATAAGACATTGCAACCCAGCCCTCTATTAAAAACGAGAAAGGAAGGGAAGGATAGAAAAGAAATAGAAAATAAAGAAAGGGAGGGAGGGAAAGAAAGAAAAGAGGGGGGAAAGGAAAGAACATTCAGGAGCATCTTTTTTTTTTTTTTTTTTTTGCTTTTGAGTACCTGGGGAGCACTGGTAGCATTTCCCATGAAAGAAAACACCAGGAAAAGAGCCAAGGTTGTTGCCGCCAGACTTCTGAGTCCCTGCAAGAAACCATCGATCAAAGACAGTCATTTCTGTGCCTGGACGCCTTGGTGCTTCCTTTCCTGGCGCCCGGACACTTCGAACTGGTTAGTTAGTGTGCTACGTTCTCTTTTAATATTCAGTATGGGTTCCCCATTCCCCGGTCTGCCTTTTAGTTAAATCCAGAAGAGTTCTCTTTTTAAAGAAATCATTTAGAAATTTATATTCATTAATTAACCCAAAGGATGAATTGCATATGTGATTTTTTTCTTAGTAATATTTAATGATTCTAATATTTTAAAGCATATTGTTTAAATATCCTCTAAAATGCTTATTAAACATACAATAGGCAAAAGCTGTAAAGTTTTTGTAAAATAGTTAAAAGGTCTTAAGTAAATTAAACCTTTACTTGCCTTCATGGTCTGCTCCTTTCAAGAACCTGCAATAAATATAACTTTACCTGTGAGCTTTCCAATCTCATTCTGAAAGTGAGGCTTTTAAAATCTTGGTGTCAAGGACCCTTCCTTCACACGTCAGCAGAGTTAGGGAGTCCACAGGGGTTTCTTGTCAGTCTTCAAGAGTGAGAGGATCTGATGACTCCTCCAGGAAGCTTCAATTGCAGGAAGTAGAGAAATGACTGATGGGTGGACATCATTTGTTTAGATACTGACCATATCAGCAGGGATATAGTCTGAAAATATCAGCATTATTGCCTTTGCTTTTCCCATTATTTTCTCAAAGCATTCTCATCATCATCATTGTTATCAAAGAAAGTGATTAATAACTCCTGGCACAATCAAAACTATATAAAGTAAGAAAATTTGTTTTGGATAACTAGCTATCAAGGTATCACTGATGACTCAGGATGAATCATTGGGGCAGAAATGAAAAGGTTAGGGAATCTCAGTGGAATTTGACACTAGTTATTCACTTAGTTATCCATTCAATTATTTAACAAATATTTATTGAATTTGTACTATGCGTTAGACATTCCTTTTTTTAGTTCAAGGGACACAGTCATGCATTAAAAAGACAGTCTCCTCTTTGACCAAGCTTATCTTTAAGTCAGGGGAGAAACACTCTATACTAGTAAATAAGTAAATAAGATAATTAAAGAATATTTTAAATATTTTGTAAAGTAAAAGTAAATAACATCATGTAATAAGGTAAGTGGTGGGCTACTATAGAGAAAGTAAAAATTGAGGGGAGTGGGTCTGGAAGGATAAGGTGGAATAAGACATGGGATAAGTTGGAGTGAGATTAGTATTGCAGTTGGAAGAAAGTAAAGCAAAATCTTGGGATGGCAAAGAGCCAGGCTTATTTGAGGAATGGGAAGGAAATCAATGGAGTTGGAGTTATGTGGGTAATAGTGGACAGCACTTTAAAATGAGGTTAGAGAAGAAGAATGGGCCAGTTGTTTGGGAACATGGTTATGAACAAGAGGTGATGATGGCTTGGACGTGGGTGGTGCTTGCAGGGAATGGAGAGCTGTAAATGAATTTGGGATGCAGGTTAGAGGTAGAAAATACAGAACTTGCGGATAAATAAGATATGAGAGTATGACAAAAATAAAATAAGGATGATTTTTAGGTTTATGGCTTAAACACGGGGTGAATGATGAAACCTTATGTTGAAGTTGGAGAGACTTCGTAAAGAAGCAGTTAAAAGGGAAATTAAGAGTCGCCTTTTGGGCATATTAAAATTTAAATGTATGTTAGTTACATATACAAGTAGAAATGGGAAGCAGGCAATTAGAAATGCAAAGTTCTATAGAGCTCAGCAAGAAGGTCCCTAGCCTATAGATACTTTTCTAAAGGCAGAAATTATCAGGTTTAAGAATTCTAAGAATTTTAAGGCAGGAAAAGGACTGGGATTAAATGATAACATTTAGACAGTGAATGGAGTTAAAGAAGAAAGGTAGGAGGAACAGAGCTATAAAAATACATACCCAGAGAATGAGCAGAGGGAAAGCCAGTAAGGAAGTTGAGGGGAAGCAATCAGAAAGAAGGGAGACTTTCCAGGAGGTGGTGGAAGCCGGGAGAACATCCATTACGTTGAAAGGTCAAACTAGATGAAAACTGAAAAGTGTACACTGAATTCAGGAATATAATGGTTTTTGAGGACATAAATGAGATTGGTTTGGCATGAGAGTGAACAGGATATGAAAAAAATAAAAAGTGTGGACAACCTCCTTTAAGAACTTTGCTAAAAGGGAGAAAAGGAAAAATGACTATTTTTTAAAGATAAGACACTTGAGTGTGGTGGATGTATGTTATTTTGGGGGGCCTCAGTAACATCTAAACCCTTTTATATTTATGTATGTATGTATTTATTTATTTATTTAGAGAGGAAAAGAGGGAGAAAGAGAGGGAGAAAAACATTAATGTGACAGAGAAACATCTATCGGCTGCCTCTGGTATATGCCCTGACCGGGATGAAACCTGCCACCCAGGTGTGTGACCTGACCAGGAATGGATCAGGTGATGATTTGCTTTGTGGAACTACACCTAACCAACTGAGCCACACTTTTCCAGCTATTTTTATTTTATTTTTAAGTTTTTCTTTTTTTTTTAATCCTCACTTGAGAATGTGTCCATTGATTCTAGACAGAAGGAGATAGAGATAGACAGTGGTGTGCATGTGCATGCGCAGGAGAGACAAACAGACAGACAGACATTGATGTGGGAGAAACATTGATTGGTTGCCTCTCATATATGGTCCTGACCGGGGCCCGAACCTAAAACCCAGGATTGTTCCCTGACTGGGAATGGAACCGTGACCTTTTGGTCTATGGACGATGCTCCAACCAACTGAGTCACACTGGCCAGGGCTGAACCCTTTTATTTTTAGGGGATTCCTACAATTTCCTAAATTAGGAATTCCTAAAATTCCCTAATTTATGAATGATGAAATTATGACTCTTGGTGGGAGGCAGACACTTTTTTTTCTATTGTAGAAGCTGAAAATGCCAGATCCTCACTTTCCCAGCCTCCCTATCAGGTAGGGTGTGGGCACAACATGGGGGATTCACCATTCAAATGCACCCACTCAGATGGACAACCTGGAGCTAGCATGGAAGCAAGTGGGGATCTAGAGAAACCCTGGTGCAGCAGTGGCTGTAGTAAGCTTGAGTTTGTGGGGGCAATACTGTCTACAGTGCTAACAGCAGATTCCAAGATGGTGTTACCAACTCCAGTGTCCTTAAAATGAATTCCTCCTGCTCAGCCCAGTTTGTTGATTTCTCTTGAAGACAACTAAGAAACCAATTGCAGGACACATATGCTGATGGAGATGATCAGTATGGAAGGAGAAATGGATGATGAAGACGAGAACTGCAAAAAAGAACGCATGGAAGGCAAGGGGGATAGGATCCAAAGTATGTCAATATTCAATTGAAACAGTTATATACATAGGCAGATATTAAACAAGGACCTGAATACCCACCATATACTAAAGCACGATGGATTAGATGGTCCCTTTCTTTTAAAAGAGCAGCTGTTCAGGTATTAATGAATCACCTGGGAAGCTTGCTAAAATGCAGATTCTGGTTCAGTACAGCTGGGTTAGGGCCTGAAATTCTGCATTTCTAATAAACTTCCAGGGGATGCTGATGCATGCTATTCTATTGATCATTGGACATTTTGAGTAGTAAAGCTGTAGAAGCAACGAAAAGTGAAAAAAGCTAAATCTTAGATCTGTGTGGCTGGGAGAATGGCTAGCAGTAGAAATATTGGAGTATGGGGAGAGAGCAGATGACTTTGGGATTGAGGTTGGAGGGGCTGATGCGACCTGCAGATCTTGTATAAGAGAGATTGGGGTTGGGGAACTTGATATTTAGACTTCATTGTCATGTGCAGACAAGAAAACTGGAGTTTCGTTAGTAAAATGAGAAAAGAATACTGAAAGTAGTTTGTAGAGAGAAACTTGAGGAGTAGTTCCTCCTTTTAAAGAATAAGAAAGAGCCAAAGGCCTTGGTGTAATGTTTTCCACTGTCTTAGGAGAGGAGAAAGATAAAAAAACTAAAAATGAAAAGGTTAACACCAAAACCAGATAAGATCTTAATATTCCTTTAAACATTAGATTTTATGATTTAATTTCAAGAGATTGTAGTAACTCCAAGAAAAGAATAATAAAATAAATAAAAGTATGCATGTATTTACGATTTAAAAGAAATTTTAAATGCAACCCAACTAGGAGGTTACCTAACAAAGAAGTAAAATGCCTTTTTTCCTCTCTCCGTACCAAAGACACATAAAAGGTTTAGAAAGAGGTACAGGAAAACACATTACTGCTTATACTTGTTTTGCATTTACGCTTCTAAGGAAAAATAAGTGAATGTGGCTTGTTTATAACAGTTTAGCTAATGAACTCACAAGTAGATGTTTGATGTCAAACCTGCCATTTTCAGTATAATATGCACAAGTGAAGAGAATGGTTTTGACATATTATCAATATTGTAGTCTCATCCAAAGTAGCACGCCAGAAAGTGTTTGTTCTAAAAGGACATTGACTTCCAATGTTTTTGTTAAATCACAAAGTTTTAAGATTTTTATAGGTCTCAACCTAGAGGTAGGCCAAGAAAAGTTATTTGATTAAAAAAAATTGATGAATAAAACCACTGATTTTTTTTTCTGCTGACATTTATTCTGCTGACCAGGCAATGAGCATTGAACAAATTGGATCTGAAGCTTTGTTTTCTCATTTTTTAATTTTTATTTTTTAAATATATTTTATTGCTTATGCTATTACAGTTGTCCCATTTCCCCCCTTCATTCCCCTCCACCCTGCACACCCCCTCCCACCCACATTTCCCCTCTTTAGTTCATGTCCATGGGTCGTACATATAAGTTCTTTGGCTTCTACATTTCCCATACTATTCTTACCCTCCCCTTTTCTATTTTCTACACAGCGTCTATGCTACTTATTCTCTGTACCTTTCCCCCCTCTCTCTCCCTCTCACTCCCCTGTTGATAACCCTCCATGTGATCTGCATTCCTGTGTTTCTGTTCTAGCAGTTTGCTTAGTTCGCTTTCGTTTTTTTGTTTTAGGTGTGGTTGTTTTAGTGGAAGCCAATGTCCAAACTCACATGATTGTGAGTTTGCTGTCATTTTACTGTTCATATTTTTTATCTTCTTTTTCTTAGATAAATCCCTTTAACATTTCATATAATAAGGGCTTGGCGATGATGAACTCCTTTAACTTGGCCTTATCTGAGAAGCACTTTATCTGCCCTTCCATTCTAAATGACAGCTTTGCTGGATAGAGCAATCTTGGATGTAGGTCCTTGCCTTTCATGACTTGAAATACTTCTTTCCAGCCCCTTCTTGTCTGTAAGATCTCTTTTGAGAAATCAGCTGACAGTCTGATGGGAACTCCTTTGTAGGTGACTGTCTCCTTTTCTCTTGCTGCTTCTAGGATTGTCTCCTTAATTTTAATCTTGGCTAATGTAATTATGATGTGGCTGGGTATATTTCTCCTTGGGTCCAACTTCTTTGAGACTCTCTGAGCTTCCTGGACTTCCTGGGAGTCTATTTCCTTTGCCAGATTGGGGAAGTTCTCCTTTATTATTTGTTCAAATAGCTTTTCCACTTGTTGCTTTTCCTCTTCCCCTTCTGGTCCCTCTATAATTTGGATGTTGGAATGTTTAAAGATGTCCTGGATGTTCCTAAGCCTCTCCTCATTTTTTTGAATTCTTGTTTCTTCATTCTTTTCTGGTTGGATGTTTCTTTCATCCTTCTGGTCCACACCGTTGATCTGAGTCCCAGTTTCCTTCCCATTGCTATTGGTTCCCTGAAAATTTTCCTTTATTTCACTTAGTGTAGCCTTCATTTTTTCATCTAATTTGTGACCAAATTCAACCAATTCTGCGAGCATCCTGATTACCAGTGTTTTGAACTGTGTATCTGATAGGTTGGCTATCTCTTCATCGCTTAGTTGTATTTTTTTCTGGAGCTTTGATCTGTTCTTTCATTTGGGCCATTTTTTTTTTTTTTATCTTGACACACCTGTCACGTAGTGAGGGCAGAGCCTTAGGTATTCACCGGGGCGGGGCAACCCATGTCACTGTATTGTGATGCTGTTTGTGGGGGAAGGGCCGGAGAGCAACATAGCGCTTGCTCCACTCTCGGCCGGATTTGTCACTTCCCCTGATTCCCACAAGCAAAGTGGATCCTTCTGGTGTTGATTCCCAGGTGGGTGGGTTTGTGTTCCCAGGTGGGTGGGTTTGTGGGAGAGACCCTGTGGGGTCTCTCCAACAAACTCTCCTGTGAGGCTGGGAGTTCCTCCCGCTGCCTCAACCCCCACAGGTGTTTTCAATCAGAGGTGTGAGGCTTTATTTCCCCGCGCTGGAGCCCTGGGTTACTTTCTTCTGTCTCGCTCCGCAGTTTTGCCTGGTTTATCTGCCCGCAAATGTGGTATTGCCTGGTCCACCAGCCGCCACCTTGCTAGGGGTTCTCTCCGCCTGGCTGTCTGCACCCCTTCTACTGGTCTGGATGAATGTATCTTTAACTCCTTGATTGTCGGACTTGCATACAGTTCTATTTTCTGTCAGTTCTGATTGTTTCTTGTTTTAAAATTGTTGTCCTTCTTTTGGTTGTGCGAGGAGGCACAGTGTGTCTACCTACCCCTCCATCTTGGCGGGATCAGATCGTAAGCTTTTTTTTGAAAGGCATATTCAATGGAGACCATTTTGCCTGCATAGCTGATGTTATCTGAAATTTTCTGGTTGACCAGAGGGTGCTCAGGGCCCATTTTAATAGTAATTGTCACTCTTGAAACTGCATTCGTACAAGGTCAGTGATTTTTATTCACATAGGAAACAGCTCCTGTCTTGGGTAAGGTTACCTCGGCAATATGGCTGTTATGATGATAAAATATCCAGATTACTTCTTTGATGAAAGAATAGAGGATTTTGGAATATTATGAATGAAGTCATTGGGTTCAGTCTCCTACTTTGGCTTTATTCTGTGCCAGGGCCAGCTTGTGCCACAGGCACTTGTTTCACAAACACGTGGAAAAAGTAATTCCCCCCAAAGGGCTACCAGTTGTAGGAGGGGCTTTCAAGGTTGCTGAGAAGGCCTGCTATGCACAATAAAACTTCCCTTTCATTGGCCAGTGTACTTATCACTCTTCTTTTACTTAAGGCCTTGAACCTCAAGAACCTGTTTTTTATAACTAAATAAAGCAAAACGAGTGCAGAGCTCTGTAAGAGGACAAGGACCTGCTCTTTTGGCCTAGTGGGTCAAGAAAGATGAATAGAGGTGACCTTTCAACTATGTCTTGAGAGGAAGGTAAGGTTGTGGAAAAGTGTCTCAGTATATTAAGGATTCAGGGATATGCCACTTCGGTGTACAACCTCTCTTACACGGATACAGGTAGCAAAAGGACAGAGGTTGGATCCTTTCAGACCCAAGGACAAAGATAGAAAGACATACTGGATATTTAATAACAGATTAAGACTTCATGTTCATCAGACAGTAGTCAAGACTTGCAGTTTAACTGGATTCAACACACACTTATCGAGTACCTTAAGTGGTAGATTTGGCAAGGTTTTTTTTCTTTTGGCCTTACCAAAATTTATGATCAAGCCACTTCAAATGTTAAGTGGTTTTAAGTCACTGATACTTAGATAATATATATTACTTCCATCTTGAGAAAAAATATTTAAACATTGCTCCACTAATTTCTAAATTTACTGCCTACTTTTTTTGGTTGACCTTAAGTCCATTTCTAGTTATGATTACACCTATGCAACTTGGAAATGAAAGATGTGGTGACCTTTTTGTAAAAAAGAAAACTGCATATAAGGCTGATTAAAAGAAGGTGGGTTATTGTAGAATGCTGTTTAATTTTTAGTTTCCTAATGATATATTTGACCACTGTTATGGACTTAATTCTCCAAAATTCTTATGTTGAAGGCCAAACCCCTAATATGATGGTACTGGAGGTGGAAACTTTGGGAGGTGATTAGGTTTAGTTGAGGGCATAATAAAAGCAGGGCCACCTGTGATGGGATTAGTGTCCTTATAAGAGGAAGATAGAACAGAGGCTTTCTCTGTACCTTGGGAGGACCCAGTGAGAAGGCAAGCAAGAGAAAGAGTCCTCGGCAGGACCTGAATATGCCAGCACCTTGATTTCGGACTTCCTGGCATCCAGAACTGTCTGTTGTGTTAGCCACCCATTTCATAGAATTCTGCTGTAGCAGCCAGAGCTAAGACACCACCAATTAATAGAAAAGTACCCTTTTATTGAGAGATAAGACAAGTATATTTACAATATTGAATGGTTAGATCATATAGTATGAGTGGGACATTTTTTAAAGCAGTATTCTAGGAATTACAACTTGTGAAGGGAAAAGAAAAACATTCCAAATAGGTTTCTGTTACAGAAAATACATTTGAACAATGCCAGAAACACTTAAGGCTAAGTAGATTTTTTACCTTTTTTCCTCCTTCTTTACAGCAATAATCAAAGTACTATTTTTTTGTGTCACTGAAACAGAAGGTTAATTTTGGAAAGGAAGAAACTGTGTTTTAGAAAAACTGAAATAGTGGAGGATTAGTATGTTTCGAAATAGAGCCTCCTCAATGGTTCTGAATACAAAACACACAAAACCGCCTGCAGTCCCAAACTCACACTTGATATTAACCAGACTCATTTCAAACCAGAAACGGCTCCAGCCTTTCAATCTTATGAGCAAAACCATTACACGCTTCTGTCTGAGGATGCTTTCTGAAATAAGATTGTTGAAAAAATCTGCTAGAAATTCATGTCCAAAAAGGAGTAAATAATAACAGATGTTCCTTACATTAACAGATACTGTTCTTGCTTTAAAAAGGTAGAATTGTCTAGCCTTTGTAAATGATATGGGTCAGTCAAAAATATGTATAACAAGTCCTGTGGGCAACTTGTGTAAGTCAATCCCCAAAATATGTATGTATTTGACACTCTCCAAGTGAGGATATTACTTTTTGAAGAACATTAGACACAACACTAGGTCTCTTATTATCCCATGAACTATTGAGGTAGGAGTCTCATTTTGTCAATATCACCTATTTTTCACAGATTATTTCTTAAACCATATGCCAGTACCAAAAAGACAGTAATCCACAAGACTGAACCATTAGATAATAGTATACTAAGTCTTTCCTTCTTAAAACAATCAAGGCTGGGAGTTCTCTGTCATCAAGAAATTTAAAAGTAACATAGACTGGAATACATTTTGTAGTCCTGTTTGTATGTAAAAACCACAAATTACAACTATGATTTTGTGTTAAAAAAGCTTTGCAACTGTTAAAAAAAAAGTAAATAGTGCAATCACATAGTGGTAAAACAGTCCCATGGCTGTTGAAATGTGTTCCTGTATGTACCACAAAAGTTGCCACTGTGGAAAACTACTGAAGAAACCACCAGTTTTTTACTGCCTGTCAAGCAGCAAGAGTAGAAAAGAATGCATCATTTTTTAGTGTCATATTTTTAAGAAACTATAACCAGTTTAATTAGAGTAAAATAACCTCAGCATGTGAACTCAAGATATTTTTTCCATGTCTCAAGATGAAGAGCGATCATATGAAGTATACATATTCATTTTGATGCTATGAAAAAACTGAAAAAAAAAAAAAAAAAAAAAAAAAAAAAAAAAAAAAAAAAAAAAAAAAAAAAAAAAAAAAAAAAAAAAAAAAAAAAAAAAAAAAAAAAAAAAAAAAAAAAAAAAAGGGACACTCAGCTCACATGAATAGCCCTTAAAAAATAGCTGTAAGTTTAACCTTTTAACATGTTACATCTTGGAGTAAACATTACCAATAGTTATTTTAGTTTGTAAAAAACATAATAAACCACCACTAATTGTTTTTTAAATAGAAGAAAAAAAAACTACATCATGACATGGAAAATCCATTTGGTTTGCATCAATTATATCTTAAATAAAAGACTATTCAGTAAAACAAGCTATGTTAACAGACTACTTCATGGTCAGGAATGATTTTGTTAAATGCCTACATGTAATGAAAGATACAGATTGCAGTCTTAGACTCCTAAGAAGGGTATTTCCAGAATGTGATGCTGACCAAAGATGTGCTTAGTCAGCTATAATTTAGAAACTAAAAGCTAGTAAAGAATGATCTTTGCATATTACAACAGAGATTACCTACCCCAGATTTTCAGCTGGCTTTAAAATATTAAGATTCAGAAGAATCACAAAGTTTTATTTTCACTATATGTTTACCAAAAAAAGTGATTCATACATCAAAACTGGTTTTTCCTTGGTTTTAATACATTAAAATAACATAATCCAATCATGTAACCCAATCTAACTCATGCATCACTTTTGGGGGCACAGTACCACTGGAAATATTTCTTCAATTGCAGTGGACATTTCTAAAAAACAAATGCCTATGGGCGGGCGCTCCTGAACCTTCAAAATAAAAAAAGAGTCAGGTACCACAGCTCTCTAAGGATGGCTGTGTTTTGCACATTGTGGGATGAGTTTCAATATGCAGTGTAACAGATTTCATCTCCTTCAGTTTGCTTGCTGACTCCTTAGGTCAAGAGTTTCAAACTCATTGTAACAGACTTCATCTCCTTCAGTTTTCTTGCTAACTTCTTAGATCACCTGATTAAGAAGCCTGGTTTCATTGCTTCTTTGTTAACTGTTGTTGGTACTTCGTAGACAGACATTTTAAACTTCTGTAAAGAGCATTACAAGGTATTTCATGTAATTTAATTTTGTGCTGAATATTCTTCAAAGGATTGTATAAATAATACAATATTTTAAATGAGTCTTCAGTTCACTGTTGTTATACCATATTGTTGCTTTCTCCAACTTTATCAACAAACTGCAAGAAGAAAAACATAATTAAAAGAAAGCCTTCAGCATTAAAAAATATTACATCAACATTTAAATGTTGATTTAACCCAGTTTTATAAGATTTGTGGAAATTTAAGATATGACTGACGATGATTAATCCAGTACTACTCACCACCATCTTCTGACACACAAAAGTGCATAAAAATTTTTTCTAAAAGTTGTTTTTGCATGACATGTTCAACATATGACTTTAAGGATGCAACATGAGAAATGCAAGATGATGAATGAAAAAATTGGACAAAATGAAGTTAACACTGATAGCTTAACAAAAAATAATAAAATAAAAAGCTGAAATGTCACAGCCATTCATTCATTAATGAACCCAATAAGATATTTCAACTGACCATGACTGTGGATCTCTTCTGGGCCTATGTAGTCTTTGAACAAACAGATTTAACTCCATTAAGTTCAATAATTAACAACAGCTGTTGACTAAAAATACTTTAAACGTGTATCTGGACTATACACAAAGTGACCATGTTCTTAAAAATAGATGTAATAATGCAAGCATAAAATCTTTATAATTACTGAATATAGGTTTTAACACATATTAATGTAAGTGGTTATTTACTTTGGCTACTTCACCCCAAATATAAAGCAATTGGGCTTTCACCAGCATTCCAAACGGGAGATGCAAGCAAATATTGAAATAAAATAATAGTGGAGATACTACAAGTTAAGTAACCAACATGGTTATAGTACCATCAAAATCCAGCCATCTTTCTAACTCTTTCATTATTCACATTTTTTACTTAAGCATTATTATAATGAAGTAATAATAACAGGAAACATAATGGGTATCCATTTATACAAATGTTGAAGAACACTTAAATTAAGGACATGAATAATGATTATAATTTTGTAACTAGAAGTTTCAGTAAATTCAAACACCATTCTAAGAATAAACAACATTGACTACCATCTGAGTTTGGAGATTAATGTCAATAAAATCAGGATATACCCCCATAAGTCTAGGTTCCAACATCTTTTCTTTAAATTTCATATTACGGCAAACAGGCGACTGGCACACTAAAACTAAAAGTTGCTCTGAAAGTACTCATGGATTCATTAGAATTTTAAGGTGACTTGAGGTGGTGAGAAAGCACATTTTCACTTTAAAGGTAACTTCTAATACGTAGATTGCCTGGGTTGTAAGATTGACTCTATAGTTGACTTGAGGATAAAACTACAATCAGGCTTATAGTGGTACCTTCAGTTCTGTGAGAATTTGATAAATGCTATGGACTGTATCTCTAGAAACATCTACCAAAGTCTGTAAACAACTTTAGGCCCACACTGGAGGAACAGATTTGCCAACACCACTCAAATCACAGAGAGAGCTGGGAACAGAATTTCATGATCCAAATTTTAGTATCATATTGCTTCATTTCATTGTCTTATTGCACCTCGTTCGGTGAGACAGTCTAAGAAAGAAAATATTCATGAGAAATAATGATGTCATTTTTACATCATCGCTTCTGAAATTAGAGATCATATAAAAGTTACCTGAAAAGTACACTGAACTCTCAAAGTGAAAGGTAACATAGCATATCGATCCGAATTGTATTAAAAAATAGAGAACAGTATTAAAAATGAATACAGTGCAACAAAATTTCAGGTTTATAGATTTACCAATGGTTATTTTCTCTGGTATTCATAGTAACCATGTTCTATGTGATGCAACCATTTATATTGTAATGAAAACATCAATTAATCATGTCTCAATCACTCCAATTTCTAAAAGTAAAGAGCATCAAAGATTATTTTGATGGTTTAAAAATTATATTTCTAAATACAGGACTACTTACTGATCTAATTCCGGGTAAATTCAAGAGGGATCCAAGGACTGGCACTCTTCTGATGAAGCCAATGACCACAGGAAAGAAGCCCCTAGGAGAAGGAAAAAATAGTTCTCTGTACTTGCACATTCTCTATTACCAAAATCAACTGCTAACCAAGTAAAAAGAAATGTTAAAATTTTGAAAATTTTAGAGACTTCAAACTTCATGTAACCTTTCTTACCTTTCCCAAGATTTGATTCCTTCCTTAATTATGTTCTTAGAAAATTTTGCATATGTACCTACAATGGTATTACTACTATATCCTACTAGTATCTTTATCTATTTTCGATATTAGAAATGAGTTCTCTAAGGCAGATTTGGCACTTAATTCATATTTACGTCTCCTGTGGGCAATATGGTATCAGGCAAATAGATAAAGTATTGATATATACATTTCTTGGACAAATTATTAAACCAATCTTAGTTAAAGGTATTTTCTTGCATTGCATAGTATTGTTTATTCACTTGGTAACCTGCACTTGTAAAATATTAACTTAAAATCTCTCATAGTGTATAAGGTAAAAAATTTTCTAATATGTAGAAGCACTAAAGAAACTGGTATCAAGTGGCCATAACTATGCAGTTTCAGGTTCTACATAGTAAAATGCTGGATTTATTTATGTAACTGTCACTTTTAGTTGACGAAAATAGCAAACAAAGACAGTGTCTTTAAAGGCCAATAAAATGAATCTTATTCAATTGGAAATACTTTACAAGATAATTCATACCCTTACATAGGCAATTATCCACATCTGATAAGCATTTTATAATTGATTAAAGTAAACTGCAATAAAAGATTCAGTGTAAACAAAAATCCATTTAAGAAAAGTATACTCTTCTTAGCCATGCTGATGAAGCTATCTAGGTTTTTAAAAATAATTATTTGACATAGTTTTATTTAAAAAGAAAAAAATAAAATGACTGCCTTACCTGAACAACAGAAAGAATCCATAAATTTCGAAGATCATGCCTATCAAAGGCCAACCAATAAGGACTACAAATACGCCACCCAGGAAAAATCCTGTGGCTTTCATTTTATGTTTTTGGAAGAAGAATCTGAATGTTCTTTCTAAACCAATTACAAAAGCCAAGCCAGCCACAAATAAAACCTACAGAAGAAAAAAAAATGCAACACAGAAAGAGTAGGTAAGCACACTGCACAACTTTGAAAAGTAAGGTCAAAGCTAAATATAAAAAAGGAGCACATCTGGCTTTTAATGTGGGCAACCGGCCAGAGAAAACTACAACGCACACCGAGCAGCAGAACCAAGGAGTGGGCTAAGCACGTGGTAGTACTGTGCTATTCTCAATCCTCCTCTATCTTGATTAAATGGAGAAAAACAGAAAGAAGGAATGATTAGACATTACCAGCCAGCATCTGCATCAGCAGTGGTTTTCCCAGGGTTAGCTACGTGGAGACAGCTTAATCAAGAACACGAACAGCAAGGCAAAAGAGGGAAGCTGACCATAAACATGCCACCTAAAGGTACTCCTGGTTCTGCAAACTTCACCCTGGGCTACAGGAGCTCATAAGGATTGGTGAAAACACTGACATGGCCAAGGTGATAGAAGAAAACATACAAAGCCAGGAAAAAGGTTCTAGTTTTACTGATTCCAGAATATGTAGTGGCAGCAGTGATAAAAATACAGCCATGTGTTCTCAAATATACATATATTTTGCATGTTTTCATATAGTGGGTAGGAAATGGTGATCTATTAGAAGCTTGTTTTTCTCCAAGTTTTATTCCCAAATCCTTGCCTTTCATTATTAACATTTTTTTAGTGAAAAATATTTCACATAAACATTGATTAAGCCAATGGTTAAGCTTCATATTGATACCAATGCTGTTTATATTATTTATTAAACACCAATTTTGAGCAATTTTGTTATCCTTTTTACTAACCAATTTCCAATTAAAAGTCCAATGGTAATAGCCACTTCAAAGATATTTAATGGGAACCATCAAGTTGTCTAGTTTTATCCCTTATTTAGAGGCAGCCTTGATTTAATCTACTGTAAATCATATGTCAAACAACATAGTCATGGAATTAGAAAATCTCATTAAGTGTTTACCTTTTGTTTAAATGGACAGCTAACAGGTTTCATTCCTAATGCAAACAGAGAATTTAATAGAAATCTCTACATGAATTAGAGATTTATTAGAGTAGTGAATTATTTCCTCTAAATTTAATTGCAGGCAAGATTTCATTTGTAGCTAAAATCTTCCTATGAAGTTAGTTAAAATATATATTGAAAAAACTCACATTTCCAATAGCCAGTAGTGCTTTGTCAAAAAAGAGAATCATTCCAAAGAACAGGAAAAACACTCCAAATCCTGTTAATCCCATTCCAATTTCTGCAATATAAGTTACATGGTTAAGGGTGGAAAACATTAAAGTGACATTAAAATCCCCGTAAACTAAGATAATTTTTCAGTTTTTTTGTGTCGCTGATATAAGGAAATAGGTCTCCCAAACTGTGTTACCATCAGTATTTAGTCAAGTAGAGAGAGCAAAGGGATTTAGACATTGAGCTTAAACCAGGGAGCATGAGTCTGCTTGCTTAGCCAGGAAGCTACAGCTTCAGACCCCAGGGGACCACAGCATTTCTCTGCCAAGGGGATTAACACTCCTCCTTTCCCTCCTTTGGTATCAGATGGCTGAAGGGCACAGAGGGTGGTGCTGGACCACAGAGGCCTGTCAGTCTAACTAGAGGGTATAAACCTATGAAAATCAGGCAAAAACTTGGGAAGTTGATTAGTCATTTAAAAAAAGCACCTGGTCTGTCTCAAACCAGAGTTCCTGGTTATAATCCCAGGGGAACAAAGAAAATCTCTCTTTTTCTCACCCTATGACCCCACACACGCATGGTACACTTGCCTGTTTTCTCCATGGCCATGTGGCCCTGCCAGCCCCATGGCCCAAGACTGTGCAGACTCCACATGCAGGCTCCAGGGCAGAGCCTGAATTATCTCAGCACAGCAATGGACAGCAGTTGGAAACACACACTAAGCTAGCTGGTTGCTGGACTGGACTGGAGTAGGGAGCAGAAACTCTGGGCAATGGGGCTGGCCTTTATTCTGGCCCCACTGAAGACAAGACTGGACATTGTCCATGGCGAGACAGATGGAGATGGGACACTGGGAAGTCAGGAAGGGAACCCCCTTAATTTTACATCATCAATAAAGTTTACCATGTAACCCTATCCTCCTGTGCAGGTCTCAAGAAATTCTTTTCCTTGTGACACTGCAAGAATTCCACTAGCACTGATAACAACTGCAGGTTAACTTTGTAATTGACAGTCACTAAAATCTATGACAAATTAATATCAACAAATTACCTTGGAATGTAAAATATAAATGAAATTTCTAATTCTTATATGAGAGAGCATTCCTTACAAACATACCCATAATAGAGAAAGATAAATCAGGTTATGTATTATTTCCCTTCCAAGAATCCCTCTGGCACCAGAGATAAATATATGGGTTGACTTTTACTAATTAACTTATCTCCTATCAAATTCTATGACTATTATTTATGTGAACAATATCTGCAGTTCCTTCTTTCCCCTCTAAAATTAATTCCCTCTATAACCCATTAGAAAGTGCTACTGAAGGTCAGCAGAATATACTTCAATACAGTGGCAACAGGAAATACTTTGAGAATCAGGTAGCGGTCTCCTCAAAAGCTAAGTTTCAAAAGTTAGGTATCACTTTTAACCTCTTGATTGCTTATCATGGATTTATCTTCTATAAATTTATCTAAACTATAAATCCATTCACATTTTGAGAGGTGACTAGGGTTAGTCCTGAAGTCACCTTTCCAAAGTTTCAAAGAACACTTTTAACCTAATATTAATATTCTGAGTTTCTGCTCTTTCACTAAAAACAAAGAATTTTTTGATCAATTCTTAGATGCCAGCAACTGTTCTAGGTACTGAGTGTGTACACACTGGTGGGTGAAGTGTAATTTTGAAGTCTGTATATAAAATTAATAATTTTACTGCCTTTACATTCTCTAGGACTTATCTTTTCTAGTTTGAAGAATGTAACTTTCTAAGGTTACAGTTGTACTTTTCTGTTAATACTACAAAGCACAATCAAACCACCAAGTCACCTCCTTAATCATTTTAGTTTTGTTTTCAGGAAATAGTTACCAATCCGCATTTTACCCAGAAGCACCATCTCTATAAAACAATGAGTCAGGGCAGAAAACATCATCTTTTTGGAAACACAATTTTAAATAGTTAGTGATTTCTGATCTGTTAATTTTTTTTGCCTTGGCTCCAGAAAGCTAAAATCTTTGTCACAGCTACTTAAATTTTTTAAGCCATGTAAAATGTTTTGATGAGTTGAAAATTTATATCACATACCTTTTTCTAATTCCTACCTCCTCAATTTACAGTTAACTACTGCCTTCCATTCCAGCTACTTTTTCCTCCCAAAGTTAGTGTAAAATTCAGGTACTTGTCTATAAATACACTGGTAAGTGTATTCCACAGACACTAATTTCCATGAAAATTTGAGGCTGATATTTCATGCTTAAGTGCCTTAAAAGAATTTACTGAAATAACTGTTTAGGCGGCAGACATAATTTCCTAATGGAAAATATGGACATAAGAGCAAGAAAAATCCTATTAAATAACTATTGAGTAGTTAGGGTTTAACCACTGGCACCTGAGTTAAATGAATATGACTGATTTTTATCTTTTCAAAAATTATACTAATGATTACATAAAAAATTTTGAGATGTTTGTTCAGAAAGGAAAATATATGGAAATATATCTGTATTGCCATATAATTGAGAATTTACCAGAACTGGCCATTACAAGGTACTTTACATATTTTATGTAACTCAATCCTCCCAAAACTACTGCAAGGTAGGTGGTATCATTACATTATTTTAGAGATGCTGCAAACTGATGTTTAGAGGAACTGACTTAATTTGCCTAAAGTCACACTTCTCTTCCCATAGAGCATTTGAACTCAGGTCTATTTGAATTCAAAGTCTGTGCGCTTAACCATTTTGCCATACAGCTTCCCATGGGACTTCTGGGTTAAATTTGTTTGGTTAAATGAAACTCAAGGTCATTAGAATACACTGAACTTCTGGGGGAAGGGTCTTTAGTTGATTCAAGTTTAATATAATTAGTTTATTAATACAACTAAGTAGATGTTAGTAAAACTATTAGAAATTCACCATAGTGAAAAAGGACAGTGTCTAAATATGGTTTTACACTTAATGACATGTTTATACAAACGTGTTGTAATTTCCTTAACAAATTGTGGGGTAAAATGTAGCACCAGCCCCACATTTCATATGGGCAACCAAAAGACTCAGACATTTGTAACTTACTCTTGACCACGGAATCTGCAAATATGCAAGTGGTGGTGACGGTGGTGACGATGGTGAGGGAGGACAGGTGTTGGTGGTGGCGAGTCAGGCTGGGAATTCAAGTCCAATATAAGACTCCACAGTATGAAGAAGTATAACAGGGAAACCAAAACATTCCTACTACTTTATCCAGTGTAGTCAAGCAGATGTTTGTAACATCTTTTCCAAAACTGGCACTAGCATGATGTTGTCAAGTATTCCCTAATGTGATGGGGTCAAAAGTCTCAAACCAGCCTCATTGTGCCTTTTTCTCATCTCCAGAATTCCCTTCTTCCCTTTGCCGGTGCATTCAGAAGCCTGCCCTCTCATCACTGCAAACGGACCCAGTAAAACAAATCTATCTTCCTCTTGTGCACTATCAAACGTTCATCCCTCTTGCCATTGTGTTTAACAAACGATCTGATAAAAGCAATCTAATAAAATGAGTTTGTCTAAAGCAAAAATCTAATAAAATGAGTTTGTCTAAAGCAAAAAGTGTTTAACAAACGATCTGATAAAAGCAATCTAATAAAATGAGTTTGTCTAAAGCAAAAATTGTAGAAATTTTATAAGAAAAGACATGCTTAATCCAATGGCACTTACTTTAGCATTTTGGTATCTGATCTTAAATATTTTAAAGCAGTACTGTCTTTCTTTGTATGCCTTTTAAAAAAATAGAAGATGTCAGAATAAAGAACTCAAGTGAATATCAACTGAATTGAACTCAACCGTGTATTATGGTAGAATTTCAGGCTATGTGATATATTGAAGTAAAGATTTAGAGGCAGCAAGGGAACGGCTCATGCCATCCCACTCAATAAATCCTGTTTTTTTGTGGGGCGAGGGGGAGTGCTATTATACACTTTCTTAAAACAGCCATGAATTGTTATTTATTCTACTGTGATCAGCACTTGGTCACCCTCTCCCAGAATCAGATTTCCTGAATAATCTTGGCAAGTCACTAGAATGATGGACAATACCTGGAGTTAAATACACAAACACCATCTGAAGTCCAAAGAGCTTTTGGTTCACTAATCATTTTGTGTTTCAATCCACTGTTCTAATAAAAACATTTGGCAGAAGAGCAGCAAAGAGCATAATACATTTTCCCCATCGACTTAATGAAGAGGGGAGAATGCTTCCCATTCTGCCCATATTCCAACTCAACTCTCCTGTTCTGGTTTTCGGAAGGATGGAAATGAGAAATTCGTCCCTATAAGTCTTCAACATCAAAGAATGTACATGCACAGGATAAATAATTCACATTCTTATCTAGGTAACAATCAGAAGCTCAGATACATAGGAGTAATAATTATTTACAGTTAGGTAGAAAACTATGCAGAGCTTAAGTACTTCAAGTAATTAGAGTTAAAAATAAATTCTAGCAATTTACGTGTACAATTCTAATTCCTCGGGTAACTTAATTTTAACAGACCACTGTGTCTTACAAAAAAATAGGCTCTAGATATCTACAAAATTTCTCAAAAAATGCTTAATTCTCTAGGATAATTATCTACCTACTGTTGGATACTTTTGCTGTGAAAGAATTTCATCATGCTAAGATAGATCCCAAAGTCTGTATCATCTTTTATATGCTAGTAGGGTACAGTAAAAAGAACAAAGGTTTTTAAGCCAACAGAGCTGAGATCAAGTATTGTTTCTCTAACTTTACTTATGACCACACATTGAATTTATTTTGAGCCTCCTTTCTTTATAAGAGATATACTCCTCTCTACTTTACAGGGCTCTTGTAAGAATTGAGTGTAATGACTGATGTGAAAGCACATGGCAAACTGATAAAGAAGATGCCATTATACAATTGCTAGTTTTTATTATAACACTTTAAAAAAAAAAAAAAAGACTACACTTAGATTTACTCTGATCAGAACAGATGAGGCCAAACAACCAAAAAGGGCCAGGGCAGGTGGCCCCAAAGTGCAGACTCAGTCCAGTCTCAGGAAGGAAGAACCTGACTGGGGTGGCTGTGTGTGTGCACCTCCTTAGAAGCTCTGTGAAGTTCAAGTCAGCCACGACTCAAATCCAAACCTTAAAACTCCACTTGAAAGTACGGCACTTTAAATAAAGTGCTATTTTCATTTCAATAGACTGTTTAATTCTCAAAATCTTGAAAATCCAAGTTAAGTTGACCTGAATAAGAAGTAAAAGGCATGGCTGAAAAAGTAAAATGAGACAAAAAAATATCTCTATAGTCAAAAGGTAAGTAGCACAGGGTTGGGCAGATACGTTAAGATAAATTAAGACTGGTAAGAAGGAGTCCAAAAGTGGGAATGTTGCACAGAAAGAAAAGTAAACATAGCAACGCCAACTTTAGAGATAAGATAGGCCTACAGAATTCTGAGGCAGGCAGAAAGAGATGCTAAAATAGTAAAACAGGTCACAAAGCACAATATAAAATACTAACAAAAGAAATCCTTTAGTCAACTTTTTACTATTGTAGAAGCATTAGCTGGTAGAAAAGTGAAGTCATTTCAAGGGATTTTTGGAAGGTTGCCTCTATTGCTGGCAAAAGGCGCCTGTGCAACATATTTAAGTGTGAGCATATTTTCAAAAAGAACCTGCAGTAGGCAACATTTAAAATACCGCTTCCCAGACAACCAGCAACTTGTAAGGGACCCCAACTTAGTCATGTCCACGAACCTCCTCAAGAGTGGGCCGCTGTCGCCGCACATTAAACTTTCTCTGGTGGCGGTCCGCAGAAACAAAGCGCCCATCTCACTGGGGGTAAGAGAGCAGCGCGACCGGGCACGAGACACACCCTCGATGAAAGCACCCGGTCCCCAGCTCGGGCGTCTCCCCAGACGCCACTGACTCTACTCCCAGCGCCACTGCACGTCCAGCCCTGGCCCCCTCAAGGCAGCCCCCCCCAAGTTCCCATAACCCTAGCGGTTCCGCAGGCCGCCGTCCTCAACGCGGAGCTTCATTCATTGACCCGCAAGTGGGGGTGGGGGGGCGGCAGGGCGAGACCCAGCCAGAGCTAGGGGTGTGCGAGGCTCAAAGCGGGGACCGGGGGCAGGTTCTTACTCTGGGTGTCCGTTAAGGAGATCATGGCTGCAGTGAGGAGGGCAGCGACGACGGCACCTCGAGGAACCCAGGATGCGAAGCAAAATCAGGAGTAAAGAAGCCGGGAAACAGCCCAGGGAAAAGCCGCCACGTCTTCCGGAAACACGCAGACACTCTCGCCCCAGCTTCAAGACGGCTTTCTATTGGCTAAACCCGCTCCCAATATCAACCGATTATCCGTAGTCTTGTTCGGTGACTCAATGGTGGCCACACCCCTTGACCAATTAGAGGAGGATGTTACTTGCAATTGGTTAAATGGACCGACCCGGAAGGGTGGATGCTCCGGACTAGAGAGAAAGGTAAGCTTGGTGGCGGGAACTTTTTATTGGCAAGCGGCTGAAAGCGGTGAGTAGCCGTTCTGAGTTCAGGGCACTTTGGGGTCGGAGACTAAGGAGGCCGGAACAGGGGTTTATTAACCTCTTGGGGAGACTTTGTGCTGTTTCTCGGGTTACGCTGTGTAAAGGCTAAACTTTCCTTTTCCTGCCTGAAGGCGAGGCCGGTCCCTAGTGGATCACTTCCTTTCACTGTGTCAGGGGAGAAACCAGGGTGTTAATCCGCGCCAGGCTCAGTGGAACTCAGGCCTTTAGGGCACGTTCATTTTATCTCTAGCCTTTTCCATGCAGGAAGCTTGGTCGCCAAAGCCTTTTTATTGGCAGCCATCGTTTATTGGGAAACACCAGTGGGGATGCGTAAGCGTAAGGGAGGGTATTAAATTCCCGTTGCCTCTAAACCTAGGTGGCAGGGAGAGGGGGAATGTGTGTCTGATTTAACCTGTGGCTCCTCCGTGGCATTTCCGTCAGCATCGATGATTGGGTGTGAGGCTGTAAAATATTTCCTGTGGGTGCTGTCAAAAATTCAGAAATGACAGAAGTAAAACCAGTGAATAACGGAAGTGGTGAAAGTTTATTTGTTCAAACACCGAAAAGAGATTGCGCTAACTGGGAGCACTCAAATCAAAACACGTTCTGAGACTCAAAGGTGTGTTGTTAAAGCAGCTTATACAGTGAGAAGGTGGTGGCTGCTTATCTTCACAGTCATTGGTTATAACATTAACGTTGGGTTAAATGATAGGGAATTGGTCTGATGATTTCATATCAACCTTGGGAAACTTGTAAATTTTACTTATAATTTCCAGAGGAGTAAATGAGAAACGACTCAGGTTAAATTAGTTTTACAAAGTAAGCTAAGTTAAGCTTTGTTTGTATGACTAAACTGATGTTGTCTGCTCAGGTAGTTTTCAAGGCTAGACTTCTTTCATTTGCTATTTTAACGGTGCCTCGCTGTACGTTTGACTGACAGACTTGCTATAGCTCCTTCATTTCTGAACATATTTTATGTTGATAAATCTTTTAATATTAAATCACATCATCTGGGGAAGGAATTTCTTAGCAGTTTCTGACAGATAATCAAAGAAATTTAAGGTTTTTTATTGTTGTTCAAGTACAGTTATCCGTTTCCTCCACCACTCCGCCCACCCCACCCTCAGTCCTACCCTCCTTTGGCTTTGTCCATGTGTCCTTTATACATGTTCCTTGATGACCCTTCCCCTCTTTCCCCATAACCCCTCCCCCCTCCCCTCTGGTTACGCTTAGTTTGTTCTTTATTTCAATGTCTCTGGTTCTATTTTGCTCACTTGTTTGTTTTGTTGATTAGGTTCCACTTATAGGTGAGCTCATATGGTATTTGTCTTTCACCACCTGGCTTATTTCACTTAGCATAATGCTCTCCAGGTCCATCCATGCTCCTTCTTTCTTTCTGCTGCTCAGTATTCCATCATTTAAAATAGTGGAGAGAATTGGTGATAGAATATATTCTTTCATAAGGGTAGAGGTAGCCTCAGCCTTCAGTCTCAGCAAACCTAGCCTGCACCACATGCAAGGCACTTTGCTAGGCTCCGTGAGTACAAGGGGAGGAGACTCAACCCCTGTCGGAAAACCTTGCAGTCTAGAGAAGAAGTATATTTCCACAAAGTGGTGAAGAGATGTTTACACAAATAAAGAATTAAAAGTCTTCGCTCTACTCCCCTACTTCTACATGTTATATGCCAGGGCCATTCCAAACTCCTTAGCAAGGCAAAGAAGACTCTGCCTATCTTTCCAGCCTAGTGTTGGTTTCAGAATTCTGTGTTAGGCAGGGCGTGTAAGGTCAGTGGTCTGGTTCAGGGTAGCTTCATGCTGAAGTTATCTTTGGAGAACATTCTGAGTTAGTTTTAGAACATGTGATAGTCTGTATCAGAGTTAGGGGTGGTGTTCCCTGGGGATTATGGGCAACCTAAAGTTCCTACCCTGAAGCCTCATCTCCTTCCGCTTGCTCATATATGTACTCTTATGTGTTAGTCGTTTACAGGTATTTAGAGTTTAATACAAACCATGTGTTTTTTCCTACTTCTGAGGCTTTCAGGTTCTCTCCTTCCAACATTTACCCTCCCACCCCTATAGAATGCGAAATCATTTCTTAAAATTGAGTCTAAATTATAATTCTTTAAAGCAAGTATTCAGTATGATGTGAAATGGTTATTTTGGGTATTTATGTTGATGGATTTTGCTTAATCTGGGACATTTGAATCTATCCAACTTGATATTTACAAGATAGGTTCTATCACAATTTTACATTTAGGGAAAAAAGCTGGGAGGAACAAGGTGTGTAATTTTGCTAAAATTACACATTAATTTAGTACTATAACTATTTAACCTGAAATCTTTCTCTTTTTTGTTAACATCACTTTGTGGTGATTCTTATTGTATAATTTACATTGTACTTATTAAATGTTTATGTGACTTTGGACACTTATCTGAAATATAGAGAATTTTCCATGAAAACCAGTGTGATAAGAACCATTTAGTCCTTACTTAAAAGGTCCTTATTTAAAATGCTATTTTCTAACATTTTTTTGGTGCTTAGTTGTGGCAGAGTATCATTGATTGAGCGTAATCAATAGTAACATTAAAAAAATGTTATTATGATTTTTCTTTCATTTTTAGAAAGAAATTTGGATCTCCAATTCAGTGTTAGAATGGCATCTCTTTCAGGTTAGTGGAAATGATTACATTTTGTTTTTCATTCTGTTCTATTTCTAACTGTATAGTCTTTGAAAAAAAATATGTGCTTTTCTCTGTACCTTTCCCTCAAATTTTCTGTGAACCTTACACTGCTCTAAATAAAAGTCTTACTAAAAATAAATAAAATATATTTGTTTAAAAAATTCTGATTATAGAAATGTTGTTTTTTTCAGATTTTTAAAAATTATGCTGAATATACATGACAAAGTTTACCATTTTCACTATTCCTAAGTGTACAGTTCAATGGCATTAAGTGCCTTCACATTGTTGTGTGTCATCACCAATCTCCATCTCCAGACATTTTCATCTTCCCAAGCTGAAACTCTGTATGCAATTAAACAGTAACTTCAGATCGCTCCCTTTTCACGATCCGTGGTAACACTGTTCTCCTTTCTGTCTATAGGAATTTGACTGTTCTAGGTACTTCATTTGAGTGGAATCATATATTTATCCTTTTGGGTCTAGATTATTTCACTTACCATAATGTCTTTGAGGTTCACCCATTTTGTAACATGTATCTTTTTAAGGCTGGATAATATTCCATTGCATTTATGTAACACCTTTTGTATAACACCTTTTGTTTATGCATTTGTCTGTTACTGGACATTTGGGTTATTGCACCTTTTGGCTAATTGTGCATAATGCTACTGTAAACATTGGTGTACAAATATCTGAGTCCCTGCTTTCAATTATTTGGGTATATACCTAGAAATGGAATTACTGGATCACACATTTTATTTTTTGAGTAACTGCGGTATATGTTTTCCATAGTGGCTGTACCATTTTATATTCCCACCAGCAGTGCATATCATTACGAGGAGGATGATATCTTTTTTGAATGAATTCTAGGATCCGAAAAATTGTAAAGTGGGAAATATAAATTACTCCTAATCTTACTGCTCAAATTAATACCATAACATTTTATTTTTTATTAAAATTAAAAAATATTTTGTACATACTGTTTTGAAACATGATTAAAAAACAATGTAACTATAGAATATAAACATACTGTTAAATAAATTCTGTGTTCTAAATATTCTAACATTTGTGCTGCGTTTTGTTGTTTTGAAGTGACGTTAAAATAAATAATGTTACTTAATCTTTTTGTGTTGAACTTTTATACTGCTTCCATTTTTAAAACGTAAAAAAATACTGCCTTGAACATCTATGAATTGAAAGCTTTGTGTGCTTCTCTGATTATTTCCTTAAGATACATCCCTATGAGTGGAGTTATTTGAAATGTTTTTAAACTATAAAAGAAAAACAATCATTGTACCTTTTTCAGGCAGATACAGTTGGCATATTGGTATGTCTATCCATTGTTTGTTCCCATAAATTTGACCAGATTGGACTGTGCTTCTTAGGGAGATCTTATTGTCTATTAAGACGTGGATGGCAGGGGTGAGGAACTTCTGTTGTGTTTATTTTTCAGTCTTTTGTAAGGATTAGTGAATATGGCCTTTGCTACATACTAGCTCTAATAATAGAGTGACAAGATTAGGTTTTTTTTCAAACTTGAAAGAAATGGCACCTCTGTCCTGTGCCAACTTTACAATTTATTTAAATATAAATATGAAAAAATAGTGGCATGGGTTTTGGCTTTGACTCATGACTCATTCTCACACTATAAGAGTTTATAATAAATGTTAAGAATTTAAATTATATTAAATGTTAACCCAAGTAGTCTTTACTTAGAGATTAAAATGAGGATTTAAGAGATGTTACTGAATCTCAACTCAGTTTAGTATGATCATTTTTGGATTGCATATGTTATTTTAATAAGACTTCCGTTTAATGAGTGAGATATGACTTAAAGTAACTGAACAATGAAATAGATAAATTTTGTTTAATAAGAGACTTATTTCAAATAATTGCTTTCATAATATTGTACCCCTTTGAATACCTCTACCTCTTCTATTCTACCCACTTGTTGAACTATATTTGAAATGCCTCTTTGAAATTGCCTTCAGATAGATTGTTACTTTGGGTCTGATGGCTTTGGATCTGATTGAAATCACTTTCAATGTTAACTTCAGCTTGTGATATTGCTAGAAAGTGTGCTGTTTATGAAGGTTGACACCTCTCATGTATCACTGGAACACTGGAGAAAGCCTAGGAGCACTGTAAGCTTAGGAACACTGGAGTGCAATCTCCACTGAATTCAGTGTGCTTTTGACACATAGCTGCCATGATAAGCCCTGTTCACTTGTAGCCCCTCTTCGTTATGGCTTGCTGAAACCATACGCTTGACTTTTCAATCTCCTTTCATATAGTAAAGTCTTGTGTTGTATGTGCCAGTATTAGAAGTGATATAAGTTTGAACAACAACAAAAAAAGCATTAAAATACCAGACTTATTACAACTAGCTGTACTTTTTAATATTTTTAGGCAGTCAGGATTTTGTCTAAGATACAATGTGACTTTGTACCATGGGTTGACATTAATTAACACCTCTATCAGGTAGGGTTGCATCAGAGAAGCAGAGGCACTATGAATGATATGAGGGGTTTACTGTAGGCATTAAACCTTATGTGATTATGGGAAATGGTTAAGCTCTTTATGTGTGTATGTTCCCTGTGTGTCTGGCACTAGGCCTGAAGTTGGCAGAACCACCAGTCAGAAAAAGAAGATGTGGTAGGGAATTCAAAAACAAACTACTACCTGTGAAGATGAACTTCTGTTTCTTACTAGAATCTGTATTAGTCTGTCATCACCTCAAATCTTCCAATTTGGATGATGCAGAAGACATGTCAAAGAACTGGTGTCCTTCACGTGGAGTTGCATGCAACTGGCCGAGGGTTCACAGAAGCTGAGAAGAGACCAACAGGAGCTGGAGGAGCTGCTGTCTCTCCACAGATGTCTAGCAGCAGCTGGAGCTGTGGGCCCAGCTGCTGCTACATGCCTGTGAGGTCACCAGCCCAGACCTTACTCTGACCTTCTTAAAATATGGGAAATATGGCCACTGCTTCACTTCCACCTTCCAGATCACTGGCAAATTTCTCTGTGCCCTAACCTAGAACTATGCAGGGAAGGAATTCTGGGAAATGTACTTCTAGCATAACTAAGTTACCACAATACAAAGTCATCAGACTTCACCCCTTACCTACATGGTACCTATAAACTCTTCTTTTGATTTAATTATGTTTAACCTCCAAATAAAGGAAATAGCAAAGTCATGCTTCTGCTTAGCATGTCACGGCTATCCCATATGCAACCAAATACACACTGATCACTCCAAAAAGGGCACAAATTCTACTCATCTTTCAATGATGCGTTTTCCTTTTCTTGCTGAATCACATCCTCCATGATAATCCTCTATCTTTAATCCTGAGATAAGAAGTTAGCTACTACTAACACTTTATTTTAGATGTTAGAAGAATAGCAGAGACAAAAAAATCCCACCAACAAAAATGAGAAACCCAAACATGTATATTATACAAATATAAAAGTAAGGAAGAAATTGTTATAGATTTTACAGTTCTTTTTTCTTACTATCAATGTTGGGCAATTTCTGAGATGTTATTTTCCTTTCTCCAATACACAAGTGCCCTGATAAGTTTTTCTGGAGGAGACTAGTGGAAAGATTTACTACATAAATTTTTAGCTGTGTGGTAGAGTCTTTCCTCAAAACGCCCCAACCTCCATTTTATTCAAGGGACTTGGGATCTATACATTGGCTCGTGTGGGAATTGGTTGAAGGATGGTGACTCTGTTGTGGTGATTCAAATCAGACAGGTTTACCAGAATCAGGGCTTTATGTTCTTACCTGTACAGTCAAATCGTCTCTCCATCTCAGCAACATAATGATCAACTAGCCGTTGCTGAAGATCTCTGCCAAAGATCTCTGCAAGTCAGACTATTCTGATTACTGCTTCTGCTCTGTTGCCCAGTATGGCAACCACATCTACCTTTTCTTTGGTCATGGATTGCCACCATTCAGTTCCAGGATCGTGGAATCCATCATTCTCATAGATTCAGGTAGTCCAGTTTAAAGGCAGTACTTCCCACTGCCATTCCTGACTACAGAGAACAGCCACCCCAGAGCTCTTCAGGGATACTAGGGCTCCCCTCATGAGTGCACTTTCTCACAGCCTTGATGAAGGGAGTGTTCTCTGCATCCTGCTGGGATACAGCAGGAGAGTGGATTATGAGTCTACCTGATAATCCACTCTAGGCCTCCGACCTCCCCAAGCCTCTGGATGCCTTCCTGTGTAGTACACTCAGAAAGTTCTAGCCCTTTGACTCCGTTGCAATCTACACTTGTATCACTCCATCTAACTTTCTGATACTCACCTTGGGGCCTAGTTTCTGGCAACCAACTAAGTAAATTATTAGAGCTACTCCTGAGCACTCTTTTAGCTCACTAAATCCAGAATTTCTTATTGAGTTCATACCCATAAATTTAGCTTCATTCAATATTATATTCCATCCACCCTGGTTTAGTACCCTTAGGATCTTTTCGCGTGTATGTTCCCTAGGTTTCTGGTGGTATATATATTGGCAAATGCACCTTGTTTGGTGTGTTTTGTGTCTTCTCATGGATCACACTTTTGTACCTCACCCTCTACAACTTCCTGGCTCTTGAAGCTCTGAGAGGTGATGAGGGAAGATCCTTAGGAGGATTTGCAATCCCTTGCAAAACAACTACCCCAGGAAGGACCATTATAGGTATCTCGGGCAGGAGGAGGCTGTTTCAGAAAGGGAAGGAGAGGCAAAAGAGACCTGGCAGAATTTAGTAGCTCAAGTTTCCTGCTTCACTGGAACCTGCCCTGATGATCCCATCCCAATTGCAGAGTGTCACTTTTTCCTAATAATTGTCTTAACTTTAATATGAGCCCCTGCAAAAGTTGGGGATTCAATTTGCATTGTATTTCAGCCATCTGCAGGATGTAGGCTTAGGGCTGGTATTTAGTAATCTTCGCCTTGTAGCTACAGAAGGTAAAATTTATTTTAGGACAGTCAGCGCCTTTCAGGCCCCTTTATTCAGATCCTGCATTTTTGTCCCCAAATTCTTTTTTTTAAGCAGTTTTTTTTTTCTAAGAATTTATTTTATCTTTAGAGGGGAAGGGAAGGAGAGAGGGAGAGAAATATCAATGTGTGGTTGCCTCTTGTGCATCCCCTGCTGGGAACTGGCCTGTAACCCAGGCATGTGCCCTGACTGGGAATCGAACCACGATCCTTTGGTTCACAGGCTCGCACCCAATCCACTGAGCTACACCAACCAGGGCTGTCCCCAAATTCTTATCTCTAGATATTTAATTACTGGTGCCCATACATTATAATTTAAATAATTTTGTCTATTACCTGCCCTGGAATACCATTGTCCCTTTATCATTGCAAACAGATCATTAATGTCTTTAATCAGATAAGAGACTCAATTCCACGTGGCTTAGAAGCCATTCAGAGAACCCACCCTTAAGTTTCTGTTCATCTGGAACAGTGCTGGGTGTTGGTTAGGTTTCAATCTGATATGAGAAGTTTATCAGTTATTAGTCCCTACAGCACGGCAGGAGCTGGCTAAGCAGTCCACGGCTGGTCCTGATGTCAATCTTGCCAGCAGTAGGGATGGGAAGATGGATGTGAAGTGTGAGCAGGTAAGGATCTGCTGAAACCCATAAGGACCATGTGCAACTCGCCTGTTTCTCACTGGGACTCATGTGGTCTGTCATTGCCTACGAGGCTCTGACTTCCAGGATGCTGGTGCCCTGTGGAACAGCTGATGTGCTTGTCACAAGAAGTTGCACCTAAAGTTGGTTAATGAGTCAGAGAAGCTGTGGGCCAAGCCACTGCCCCAAGGAGATTCATCAGGGGCTGGAAGAACTGGCTTCTGCCCCATACCAACAAGGTGAGCCAGGAGATGCATGATGACGTGAGTGTGCTGCAGCAGCATTTGACCTCATGCCAACCACCTGAGTGTAAATGTGCCTGCTGTTACTGCCACCCTCCAAATCTCTTGCAGAGCTGACTTGTGGCCGGTCCTAACCCGGAACCATACAGGGAAGGGAATTCTGGCAGTTGGTGCAATACAAAGTCACCATAACATCGTATTTTAAATCATAACCATAAGATTTTATCTCATGGAAAGGCTTTAAAAGGGGACACTGAATAATGCAGGCAGATGCTTTGTGAAGCACCAAGGACATCTCTAAAATTTTTACCTACAGCTTCCATTTATGTGGTGTCAAAAGGAGTCTCACTTTGACTTTGTCTGATTAGATTCATGTATTAAGGCTTCTTTATCAATTTGTTATTATGTTGTAGTGCCAGTTCCAATAGCACATTTGATATTTTTCCCTTGTCACATCATCTTGTTCATAATCATTGAATCCTTATCATGCCATCATGTGAGCCCAAACATTGATGTTTTTGTGAAATAATAGCTATAAGTTAGAGGATTACTTTTCAAATAGCTTCCTTTTGCTTCAAAGTTGGATCGCTTGACTTGATTTAGGAGATTTTTGGACCACTGCCCTACACCATAGTTAAAATAAATATCACTTACTAAATATGGTTAACTGTGTACCATTTACTGTGTCAAGAACCTTCAATATGTTATCTCATCTAATTCTTTAAAATACTGCTAGGTATTATCCCCATTTTACAGATACGGAAGTTGAGGCTCAGTTAAGTACCTTGCCTGAGGTCACTTAGCAGATAAGAGAAGGACCTGAGATTTAAGTCATGCCTGTGTGAGTTCAAAATAAATGTTCTTAAGCAGTCTACAAAACTTTTATAAATTTATCTGTGATTTAGATGGTGAAAGATATCCAAAAATCAGTGGGGAAATCTAAAATTGTAATCGACTGTCTAGTCATTGTATCCTTTTTCCTCCCTCCTAGCTCTAACTGAGGAGTTGGATTCCGTGAACAACGAGCTACATGCAGTAGACATTCAAATTCAGGAACTTCTGGAAAGGCAACAAGAGCTTACTCAGAAAAAAAACATTCTAACAAACAGAATAAAGCATTGTTTGGAGGATTCTGATGCTGGGGGAAGCAATGAATGTGATTCTTCACCTGCTTCTTGGAATAAAGAAGGTTTGCTCTTTTTCTTTTCCCTGCCTTTGCTAGTTTTTTTCATTTCGTTTTTTTTTTTTTTTTTTTTAAACTGGAGTCAAATCCTTGTGCAAGTACTGGGCAGGTACTTTCCACTGAGCTTAGAGGTGAAACTGGCTATTCCTTGAGTGGCGTGGTAAACTTACAGGCACGCCTTTTATTGCCCGTGTTCTGTGCTCTTCTTAATTAAGCTTTATCATTCAAATTTTAGTGTTTTTCCAAATATGGGTAATAACAGTAATGTTAACAACATGAGTCAGTGCTTGGGAAAATAAAATATTTATTTTAACTAAATTTTCTAAATTTTCACTGGATAAAATTAAATAAAAAACTCAAACTTTGTGCCAAATTTTAGTTCATTTTCATGCTCTTGTGAACAAACCTTTTTTTTTTTTTTAAAGATTTTATTTATTTATCTTTAGATGGGAAGGAAGGAGAGAGGGAGAGAAATATCAATGTGTGGTTGCCTCTCGTGCATCCCCTGCTGGGAACTGGCCCGCAACCTAGGCATGTGCCCTGACTGGGAATCAAACCGCGATCCTTTGGTTCACAGGCCCGAGCTCAATCCACTGAGCTACACCAGCCAGGGCTGAACAAACCTTTTTTGATTTAAGATCCTACCAAGCATTACATGCCAATTCATGATACATATGCCAAGCATCATGTGTATCATTAATTGTAATGGAAGACAGGGAAAGACAAATACCACATGATTTCACTTATATGTGGAATCTAAAAACAAAACATACAAAACAGAAACAGACTCATAAATGCGGAGAACAAACTGATGGTTGCCAGATGGGAGAGGGGTTGGGGACTGGGTGAAAAAGGTGAAGGGATTAAGAAGTACAAATGGGCAGTTGCAAAACAGTGACAGGGATGTAAAGTACAGCCTAGGGAATGTAGTCAATAATGTAATAACTATGGGGCTATGTGGGTACTAGACTTATGGGGATCACTTTGTAAGTTATATAAATATCTCACCATTATACTGTACACTTGAAACTGATATAATATTGAATATCAACTGTAATGGAAAAATAAGTAAATGTTGATTAACAACCAAAAAAATAAAACAAAGGAATACTCTAAGTCTGGAAGGAATTGCAGTGCTTTTGTGGGCCTTGTTTTCTAGGGGTTCACTTCTAAACAAGATATTTACACCAAAGGTTCTGGGTAATTGTTAACTTTGCTCATAATATTTGAGGTTTTTATGATACTTTGAATTCTTGGTCGACATTCAGATGGTTTTTCTAATATCTCATCAAACACCTTCTTTGTAGGTTAATTCTCAACTGGCAGATGCTTTGATTTTGTTCTGATACACTGTTGCTTCGGGTATATCATTAAATTTGGTTTTGCTTTAGCTAAGTTAGTTAAACTAATCTCAAAATGTTATTATGAAAGTTAAATTGTCAGGAGTATTAAAAGTCTTATATATATTTATCTGATTATTATAATAGCAGCCATGCACTGTGTCTCCTTTATAATCCTAAATGATCTAATATATTTAGCTTATTTTTCTTTTTCTAGATTTTCCATGGTCTGCTAAAGTTAAAGATGTTCTGCAAAATGTCTTTAAACTGGAGAAGTTCAGACTGCTGCAGCTTGAAACTATTAATGTAACAATGTCTGGGAAGGACATATTTCTTGTTATGCCTACAGGAGGTGGGAAGAGCTTATGCTACCAGTTACCAGCATTGTGTTCAGATGGTATGTGTAAATAAAAATTGATTTTAAATTGAGGAAATGTCATTTCTCTTAATATATCTTTAAGTCTTAAAAAATAAATGTGTCTGCCCTCTTCCAAAGGTTGTTTTAAGAAACAAACAGTAGAAATACGAGGTCCTGTTTTTAACGATGTAGAATAGCTCTTGACAGCCATCAACAGTTTGTTGTAAGAGAAGGGGGATATATTACCAGAACTTCATTGAGTTAATAAACTGTTCACTGATTTCTACTGAGAATACATTAACCTGGTGCAGTGAGTAGATGAATACCCATGTAACATTTTCACTTATACAGATCGCTGTGGTTTTTTGGGGGGGATGTTTTGGAATAACTTTTCCCTAATGTAGCTAGATAGTATTTGACTTGATTTATATTATTTTACTGAGATTACCAACACCAATTGTTAAAAATGATAATTAATTAAAAATGCAAAATGATACTAGCTATATTTTTGTAGGACTGAATAAGGGAAGAGATTTCTGCTTAATCGTATACTTGCTTATGTGGCTTAGGGTCATAAATTCGTATCTTTCTCCTTTATTAATGATGGTAAGAAATAGATAGTGTATAGCTAAAGTTTTATTGAAAATTAGTCTGAATTGATAGGTGGTGTCCACAAGTTCTAGTAAAGGTCAAAACTTGTTCTGGTGGTGGTATAAAATTTAAATTAGATTTTTCTGTCTTTCAGGTTTTACACTTGTGATTTGTCCATTGATCTCTCTTATGGAAGACCAATTAATGGTTTTAAAACAATTAGAAATTTCTGCTACCATGTTAAATGCTTCTAGTTCTAAGGTATGCTTCTGTGGCTTTTTGGTTTTTAACTATTCACTCCAGTAGGAACCTTAGCTACAATTAAGTTGCTTATACAATTTAAACTGATTACTATTTATATTAGGAGCCACACACTACTACTCATGGGCCATTTCTAGCTCACTGCCTATTTTATAGGGTTCGTGAGTTAAGATTGATTTTTATATTTTTAAATGGTTAAAAAATAAAATAATATACTATTTTGTGAAGTGTGAAAATTATGTGAAATTCACATTTCAGTATGCATAAATAAAGTTTTATTGGAACACAACCATGCTCATTGACTTGCAGAGTTGAGTACTTATGATAGAGACCCTATGGTTCACAAAACCTAACATATTTACTATCTGCCACTTTACAGGAAATGCTTGCTGACATGTTTTGAATTATCCACTATAAAATAGTAAGCAAGAGTTTTTAATTGTGCAATATAATTAAATTCAAAAAAATGAATTACAAAATTCATTTTTACCCTACCCCTGTGGAATTTCTTCTGTTTGGGAATGGACACTCTTAACTTCGCCTGCAGAATAAAGCATTTCCTACCTATTCTTTTTTTAAAAAGTATTTTATTGAAATTTTCAAAAGCATATAAAAGTAGAGAATATTATAAAAACTGCTGTGTACTCATTAACAACCTTCAACATTTATCAACATATGGCCAACCTTTCTTCATCTATCCACCCTCTATTTTCCCTACCTCCTCCCTTTTGGTTTGTTTATTTGAAACAAATCCCAGACATCATATTTCAGTTGTAACTTCTTCAGTACTTTAAATCAATTCCTTAAAATCATCAAATAAAAATACTCAGATATCTGTCTAATCAACTCTTATAGTCCTTATTTTCCTCTCCTTTGCCCCCCTCCACCCAGTGCCCCTCCTGTGCCCAACCCCCCACCTTCACCACATTGTTGTCCGTGCCCATGGGCTAATCACATGCATATATGTCCTTTGGCTAACCTTTTCCAGTCCCCCCTCACCTTCTTCCCCTCTGAAATCTGCCACATCTCAATTTTTTTAAAATCATGGTCCAGATAAGATTCATGCATTATGTTGTGTTTGGTTGATATATCCACAGGTTCCCCTTAGTTCTTTTTATTTCTTGTGCAGATTATTTGTTGAAGGAACCATGTTCTTAGTCCGCTAGTTTATTACATTCTGGATTTCCCTGATTGCATCCTTGTGATGTTGTTTAACTCTTTCCCTTTAGTTAGATCTAATCGCTTGACTGCATTTAGATTCAGATTTTCTTTTTTAATTTTAATTGCATGAGTATACTTCCCATGGCATTACTCAGCAGTTACATGATATGTGGTTATTTTTTTGTGCTATTGAGCTTGACCAGTGGGTTCAGGTGATGTCTGCCTGCTCTGTAATGATCAATTTCTCTATCAGTTTTTATCTAACGGTTTAGCAGCCACTGATGATTATTTCTTACCTTGGAGCTGCTATTTAATTAGGGGGTTACAAAATGATGCTTTCTAATTCTATCACTCTAAACTTTTCTATAAACTTTTCACAGCTTGAAAATTCTTTTCTTTACCAGTTTTCAGAAAGAATTGATTCCCAGCATCGCCAAAGGGAGTTAAGTCTTACCCCAAATATAGGCATACATATATATATATACACACACATATGTGTGTTTTTAACATATTTGATATATTTTAACCCATAGTTATTATTTTTTTTATGCTGACATAGTCTCATTTTTGGGGCAGTGAGAGTCTATTTCAAATGGTTCCTGAATCTTCTTCCTTCACCCCATAGCTCTTCACTCCTTGCTTTCTTTTATAGTAAGTGCTTCAGGCTCATTTTGTATATTTCCTTCCAGACCTAGAATCAACCGTATCTCCAAAAAACCCTGACTCCTTTCATTTTTCCCATACATTTTTGTTCTATTTAAATTTTTGTGTCAGTGTAGCACTCTCTTATTCAACAGAGTGAATCTGTGGAGACCATTGCCTTCTAATACAGTTCTTCCTTTAAGCTGAAAAAAAGTAAAATTAAAAATTATATATATTTATTATGAATACATTATACAAATATATATTTATATATAGTATTTATATAATATATATAAAATATAGAAAGTAGTTAGAAAGTTGCAGATAATTACAGGTTCATGCCATATCACTACTGCTTGAAAATTTAGGGAGAGAAAGGATTAATTGAGTTTCCTGGTTGTTGTCACTAGTAGTTCATAGGATGTGAATACAACATTTTTTATTTTTAAATCTTGCTTGTCCACTTATTCTTCCAGAATGTTCTAAGTGGTATTTTTTTGTTTGTTTTTGCATCTGCTCATTTCTGAAGAGATAGCTTTATGTTTCCTCCTCTAAGATTTCTGGGACACACAGGGCCACTTGAAATGTTTAATGTACTTTGGCTGTTTCTTAACAAAATTAGGAGTACTTCAAGGAGTTAACAAACTGCTTTGTGGGATAATGCAAGCAGTTTTGACTTTCTTTTTCTATCACATTATCTGTTTCTTTACACTTCTT